>JAYESA010000005.1:247014670-247166785 GCA_036927795.1 Iris macrosiphon
CGCAATAAGTCCTTGTGACGCCAGTTCGGATCGCTAGTTGCTCAGGACGTCAGGCGAGTACATTCTCTAATAGTTTTCATTATCTGATGATTATTATGATTCAGCTTCTAGTATAGTATTCTATGATTTTTCTGGCACGACACGAACTAGTATTTCTGGATTCATTTACTTGCGACACGTATATTTCATGTTTTTTGGCCTCTATTCTGGAATCACCTACTGGCATCACATCGTGACCCACTACAGGCATCACTCATATTTCTGGCTGGACTCATACTTGATTTACGTGTCGGGTCTTGGATTCACTTGTACTAGTCGGGGCATGAAAATACTCGAGTAGACATGTAAACATTTCCAACTGAAATAACTGGAATCACCCCCTCGTGTCTAATCTGGAATGATAGCAGCCGCACACCCAGTGTGCGGTGAGCCGTACTTACCCCTAGTCGTTTACATGTCGAAACAAGTATTTCAAAGACACGAGTTTATTCTTTCTAGTCTGGACTCACTTGCATTTTTGACTGGTCTCACTTATACTTTTTGGACTTGACTCATTATATTTACACTTGCTGGACTCACTACACGTTCTTGTGCACATACTTGCTCTTAGTTTAGATTTCTTATATCTTGCAGTCATATCTATCTTGCTTCTAATTTTCATGCATCTTTACTTTCATGCACCAGTTGATATATTTGTATATATTTGTGTTCATACTTTATTTCCTTCACCTTGCTACTTGCTACAACTGCTTTATAGTTTTTATCATTTAACTAGAACTGCTATTAGAGGTGTACTTGCTCCAATCTTGACTGAATATAATTTTCAGAGGATCCGGAGGATTGGTGTTCGATATTTTATGGACCTTATCCTGTCAATGGTGCAAACAGGGACCCCCTAGTTCAGGAGTGATTTTCGGGTTGGTAGCCGGGATCACTAGGACCTCAGTTGTTTTTATTAGCTTTTGGTACCAGATTTGTCCTCGACTTTTGGTTTGAGACTTGTATTATATTTGATTCTGGACATTGTTGATGTATTATTATTATTGTTGTATTATTATTGTTGTTGTTATCTTTAGTAGTTGTTGTTGGTTAGACTCTGTAGTTGTAAGACTTCTTTGTTATCTTATCGTGCTTAGATTCGTGATTGAGTACTTGTGTTATCATTATCATATTGCTCCTCCGTTTGGAGTTGAGATCTTGACAGGTATATATATTGATTGCGTGAGATTGTTAGCTAGATAGTAGACCTAGACAGCGTTCTACCGCCGATGCTGCGGCGTAGGCTGGACGTACCCATGACTCATGCCCAATTTTTCGGGTGCGGGTCATGACAGGTGTGGTGATCTCACGTCCAACGAGGGTGATCGAACTTGCGAAAGACCGGAACATGATAACTAATGGATCGTCTTGACTTTTGGTTCGACACGATAAGACGAATTTGGAATGCAAGTGAATCAAAAAAAATTCAAGGATAAGTTAGCCTAGAACCTGGAATAAATCACGCTTGATGGTTCCGTGAACAGATCATAAATCTTGTTGGACGACTTGGAGTTATAAACAAAAGGTTTAGAATCAAATCTTGGCTTGGTGGTCTAGACTTGGAATGGATATGGATTCTATCAAAACATATTTGGAGAGATAGACTATACAAATTACTAGGCTTGTCATGCAACTTGGATATACCTTAGATTTTACTGAACGGACTCGAACCCTGTATAAACGAACGTGTTATTGAGAGTAGAAAAATATGTGCTCGATGTTTAGAAATCTGAGTGAAACGAGCTTGGGTAGAATACCCCATGCAAATGAATAATGGTTTGACCCTTGGATTGGGGTGAGCATCGTGCAGCAAAATTTGCACGATGAATCGTGTGCTTGAACTTATACCTATGACCTTGTGAGCTGACCTAGTAATTAGGCAGATGACCCTGTGCTTAGTGAATGAACCATTATGACCGACTTTAGCATATTTCTTGAATAAAGCTATAGAACTGGGGCAGCAAGACTTAGGGTTAGACTTGGAATGATAACGTGTGATATGTTTGACCCGAACGAATGAACGCTAGTCGGTTAATCGGATAGATTATGCTTAATGGTAGTGCAAATAATTGGTTAGAATGGAATGACTTGGATTTGATTGACCCTGTCGGAAGTATCCTGGTGATTGATAAACGAGAACCCTTGAGATTTTTGCAAGTAGCTTGTCTGATTTCACTATCTCTAAGTTTGGTTAAATGCATATGTTTGAGGGACGCCTTGAACGTGTGCATGATCCAAGACTTAATGAGATGTGAAACTCGAGTACTAAGACTTCGATATCGCTAAGTTGGTTGGCGTGCATATGTTTGAGGTGCACTTCGAATATGTGCATGATCCAGACTGGCGATATGCTGATCTCGCATGCTATTGCAAGTGAATATCTGCACGAACAAGTATAACGACTTGTATAAGTTTGCCTCAGCCTTAAATCATCATTCACGATGGATTGAGCGTACCCCATGTTAATCAATATGTTCTGCGCTGAGGCGCAATGAGACCGACTCAGCATACACGCGACACGGTGTAAGGAACAAATCAGATCTAGTGGTATCGATTGCTACGCTTGGGATAGATTCAATAGTGCTATAGAATGGCCTGCACTCAGGAAGTCTCGAGGATGAGACTTTTTCTGAGTGGTGTATAATATAACGACCCTTTCCGTTCAAGTGGATTGCCGATTCAAACGGCAAAAGTGCAATATCCCAACCCACTTTGCTCAGCGAGAAGACTCGTTTGAGACAAAAGATTTTTCGACTTGGCCCTTCAGGAGTTCCGACTTAGGCTTTCAGAGGCTCGCTCGGAGTATCGCTCGACCGAGGTGAATCATCGCTAAGGTGGGTGGCTACGATGAGCTTGTCTTTGCTTAGCCAGCACACTTAAAATATGGACGATACATGCTAGTCTCTAGGTGAATCACCCCCTAGCATGCTAATAAAAATACAACGCACCTAGTTAAGGGAATAATCTCAACTTGTATTGCTTGTGTTAGAACATGGAAATAAAACTTTGCTTATATATACGGACCCTCGTATGCCCCATTTGCCTTGTGCAACTAGACCCCTCTATGCCTCGAGTAGAACATTATACTCTTCGTAGTGCACTGTTCACTTGTTTACACTGCACATCCCTAGACCATGTCGCTCGGTATGTTCCCTTACGGTTTCACTCCTCGCTTTACCCTAGACCCGTGCCAAAGTGAATGCTTAATTTTTAAATATAAATGCATGCTTGTCTGCTTATATGTTAACTTGGACACGTTGCCTTATTTTAATGCTTGTCACATAATCTATGCCACAGTCAAGTAACACTATACATATCGTGCATGCATCTAGTTGGCCAGAAGACTATCAAATAGCTCTTCTGTGCGATATGAACCTGCAAGTATCCGGGACCGTTAGGTCGCCAAGACAATCCTCGAACCAGGGGAATGCATCAAGTTGAACTCTGAACGAGAATCATGTCAAGTTTATATCTGAACAAGAATCATGTCAAGCAAATCAAGAATCACAGCTCGTGGAGCAATACTCGTTCAGAACACAAATCATGGATTATCTTGTCAATATGGAATTTGGAAAGACCCTAGACTTGCATGTCGTGGACAACTTGAAAAAGGTGATCTACGAATCTCAGTTCCACGGGCGGTCTCCAGGGCACTTGGGCCGATCAGATCCGGATGGAACTCATGCATCCTTTCATGTGCAAGCAGGGTGGCATCTCTGCTAACGCTGCATCATCCTTGCTTTAAAGGCTAATAGTCTCATATGCTGGACGGGACGGCTTGCGGTGTCATATTGTACTTTAGTTGCTTACCATCCTCATTCATAGACTATAACTCGTCCTTTATAGCTATGCCAGCGACATCTTGTTCATATAGATAAGTCATCCTCGCTTAGCGGCTATCCGCGTGCGAGTTATTGCATCGCATCGAGAATAATCTGAAACATCTGAACGATCTTGAGTATAACACTTGTATATATATGGAACACTTCAACATCTTTTGCAACACCTATGGATAACCCGTGTACTCGTGCACCCGAACAACAATCTCGCTCATAATACTTGTGTTTGCATATGCTATTGCCCCTGAATTCATATATATATATGCTTGTGCTTGAATTAACTTGGTTTGCCTTAGACAGAGAAGGACGGATGATAATTTGGTAAGTCTCGTCGTGTTCCTTATATCGCATGATGCACTGCCATACGAGTTAGGCTATTCATCTTTGCCATAAAACTGATCCTAAGGCAAGACTGGAAAGATAACTTAATAGATGGTGCACGAAACCTTTATAACATGTTTGGATTTGTCGAGCGGATGAGTAGCCTCCCCACTAGTATATTTATGTACTGATAACTCACCAGATTGCTTGCAGGGTACGAGAGAACCTGGTTCGGTGCGGATGCCTCCTTCGTGCGTGCTAAGGCATGGAGTTCACTCTGGAGCCTTGGAGCGTTGCGTCCGGAACTGAAGCACATATACAAGACATAATGTTGGAACATCACCTATACATCATTCCATAAATATAGCTACTTGGCACGCTTTTACTATTTTAGAGAGAGAGGCTGAGTGACTTGTAATCTCGGCCTAGCGCCGCCTGTAACACTTGTTCAATATCAAATAAAGAGTTTGATTTACTTCTATACTTGTGTTATTCAATGCTTTCACTATTGACGACTCTGTGAACTTGCTACCAATTGCCTATGCATTTATTATTCCATTGTACTCGGATAATCTGTGCGACTCTGTGGCTTAGACCTCTTATCGCCATCATGGACCACGGTCTTGCACGGATGCGGCTTACGCTCGTGCGGCATCACGTCCAGATGGGTCAAGCGATCATCCCGCGGGAGCGCTGGTGCGGTAATTCTTGCCTAGCGGGGATGACCGATTAGCATACGGGAGATCGGAGCATGACAATGCCAGCTTTCTTGAACTTGGATGACTTTGGAAAGATACCCTATTTTGCTTCCCCACTAAACAGTGCGTGCACTTCTCCAACTTTGTAGACTTTAGCCCTGTAATCACCTTCAGGTTCACCAAGTAGCTCATCCCCTTCTCGCTGATATAGCTGAGCCGCCTGTGCCACAACTCAGTAGACGCATCAGTAGCTGCGTTAACCTCATGTGCCCCTGTGCGCTCCTGTAAACCCCCAGATTTTCAGGATTTTAAAAACAAAATTTCAGGAATTTTTAACTATTTAAAATTAAGGTATTCTCGTATTAAATAATTTTAAATATTTTTATTAAATATTAAAATATTATAAAAATAATACTTTTGGGTGTAAAATAAAATATTAGACATAGGGTAATTTTCGTGGAATTTATTGGACCCCAAAACTATTTTTAAAGACCTAAAAACTAAGTTTTTATTTAAACCAAAATAAACCAAACTGAACCGGGTTGAACCAACCGGTTTAACCCTGAACCAGACCCATCCTGAACCAAACCGGACCAACTCTAACGGGTCAAATCCATACCCGACCCGTATCCTAGCGGGTCAGATCCGGACACGAATCCAGAACCCGACCTGCTAACCCGAACCCGTTACCCAAATTACTGCTACAGTAAATCCCTAAAACTTCCCGACCCCGCAGCTCCCCTCTTCGACCGTTCCAACCGCCCCGGCCGACGCTCCGTCTGCTCCGCTGTAACCAGCACCGCCCCGCCTTCCTGCGTCGCTTTACCTTCTGCAACCGCCGTCCTTTCTTCTCCCCGGCCACCCTATAAAATCCCCTCCCGCAACCCTTCTCCTCCACCGCCATCACCCACCTCTGCCGCCACCTTCTTCTTCTGCCGCAGCCTCCGACGAGCTCCTCCGGCCGCCGACGATCATCCGCCCCCGAGCTCCACCACCACTACTCACCATCGCGTCTCCCCTCCAGCTCCGCCTCCGTCAGCGATGCCACGACGACTCCAGCGCCGCTTTCCCTCGCTCCCACAGCCGCCACTGCCTCTCCACCCCTCCGAGCTGCCACTGCCGTTCCTCCGCTAGCCCAGCCCCGACTGACTTCATCTCAGAGCCACCTCCGCTGTGCCCTAGCCGCCGCCGCCAGCAAGCCGGCCGTGCCGCGTCGCGCCACCTCGCAGAATCAGGTATTTCAGTCATCTTCGGCGCCCTGTTTAGGTACCTATTTTTCTCTCCTCACTGCCCCGTTTTTCGTTCCATCTACTGTGACACGTAGACTGCGTGACCCTCTCGAACCTGTATAATTTGTTTGGGGTATGGCGTCCTGTGGCGATCGCAAACTGCGACGAAAATCAGAAAAATAAATACCCTAATTTTCTCGGAACTGGGTGCGCCCCGCTAAATGGGACGACTTGGTCATGTGCAAACTTCACCGAAAGGTGCACGTCGTTAATACGGACGTGTGGGATTTTGCGAAAGTTGATTTGGATGTGCATGCACACCAGAATCAACGCGTATCCGTCGACAACACCCTATATCGGCCCTGTTGTGGAACTCATTGTAACTTCGTGTACGCTCGTTATTTCGAAACAAAAATTATACCATCGGACTAGTAGCAATACGCTGGTCCTGTGACCCAAGTTTGGTTCGATTCCGAGAACGTTGACAAAATCGCGTATCGTGGGCCCCACGACTCCACTTGACGGGCGATTTTGTGATCGGCTCATCGGAATCCAGTTCTGGATATTCCGTTGGGTTCGTATCATCGTTCTGGACCTTTAGACACTAAGTTTGATGAATTTGGAGAACATTATCTCAGGCATATTTTTCGGTACGAAGTGGGCCACATGTGGACCCCACTTTGACTAGAAACTGTTATTTTTGCTCCTGTGTCCAAATTGGACTTATGGATAGGCAATTCTAGCTATTTGATGTCTTTTGAACCTGATGGTAAAGTTTATTTCAGCAACTGGAGGAGTACATGCAAATTCTGCTGATACCAAAGCAACAGTTGGAGTCAGAACCCCAGGCAAGTGTACCTTGCCATACTTGCAGCATTTGTTTATACTATTCTCTTGATTATTTACTGTAATATCTCTGTTTAACCTAGGACCGTGTGACATTACTTAGCGTCCGAATAATATTCGGGTGCCAACGCCGTACGCAGAGTTGTGTAACGTTACATAGTCATGGATATCAAGACCCTATACATTCTCGTGTTTGCTTTATCAAGTACGTCATACCTCAGGACACCTGACACTATTCATGAGACAGAATCGTCCTGAGATATTTATGGTGATTATGTATAGGTTACAGGTTTTATGAGATATTCTTTATACACATGCTTAGATCTCATTATGACCTGATGCATTAGATATGATCTTGCGTGTCATGGACATGAGACGTGTGATTACATTGGGTGGGGAGAGACACACAAGCTACAGGTTGATTATATTATGTCGGTGTCGTAGTCTCTCTCTGAGCTAGACAACTACATGATATCATTGCTACCGGCTCCCTGACACAGAGCTTGTAGTGGTCTCAGCCTGAGTTCTAGTGATGCTCTCATCTTGTATATCACTTAGCTGGTTATATAGTTTACCCTATTGATTCATTTATTATTGCACTGCATTTATTATGTCTTGAGTTATTCTTGTACCTTGCTATGTCCCCTGAGGACCTGGATCCGGATTATGACCCCAGGTTTAGCAGAACAGATCTATCCCGAGGTATACGGGACAGGAGCATTAGCAGTAATAGAAGTAGGAGAAGGTGCATACATTGGAGCAGTACCAGAAACCGAGGATGAGGTTGTTACGCCCCAGTCCCAAAATACGTAGGACTAGGACACGTAAGCATGCCAGCCGTATGGATATGGCAACTCCAATATATGAAAACCAAATCCACACGTACGCTGTAATATGAATATCAAATCCACAAGTGGTATAAAATGTATCACAAGTCACAGGGTACAATCTAAATCTCATCCACGAAAATCAATATAAATGAATAACCAGCATCTATGTAACTAGATCTCAACAAGAAGTATCTAAGGATGACAGTTGGGTGGAAACAAATCTACTACCAACTCAAATGGAAAAGTAAATATAATATAAGTACAACACAACTGACACAATATAAGAATACCAGCTATCGATCACGGCTCGAAGAGAAAACATCCTCGAAACATAAGTAACCATCCGAATCTGCGCTCCTGCGAATACTCAAGAACAAATACACCTGGAAAGGGACCAGGTCCTCAGAGGAACGTAACAAGATACATAGAAGCAAGCCAATTTGAATACAGTAAATATGCATAATGTTTGAAAATAGATAAGTACGCTGTACAAGACAATCTATATGAATGCAAATGAGGACAACTTTTTGACGTATGGGCAAGGGTAGGCTACTCGATCTAAGCCTCATAACTCACACACCCGTCAATGGACATCAGAAATCGACATACCTCTGGGGTAGCGACCAGCGCGACTCTACAGAAATTGATATACCTCTGGGGTAGCGACCAGCGCGACACACATCCGTAGTGCGAACTATATACTACGGTTTACCAGAGTGGTTAAAAGCCCATACGCCTAATGATTGTCCTCGATGATACTAAGTGCCATGTGTGTGTCAACTTATCTACACATGCAATAAATAAACAAAAATATAATAAATATACAGGAATATACTAAGCATACAAAATACTGTAAATAATTTAGCAAGGTATCTTGCCTGGCAAGAAAGCTGTAAAGTGCAACGTCCCGAAGTCCAACACACAGGATCAGAAGCTATGGCCGCAGAACAAATATCTCCGGATGCTAAAAGAAAGATCACCAACGTTCCCAGAATAAGCAAAATAGCTAAAAAGCACTTCACTTTCGTCCAATTTGGACACAGGGGCAAAACGGTAATTTTGGGTCAAAGCGGGGTCCACATGTGGCCTACTTTACACCGAAAAATGTGTCAGAACCAATGGTCTCCAAATTCGTCAAACTTAGTGTCAACAAGTCCAGAATGATGATATGAACCCAACGTAACTTCCAGAACTGGATTCCGATGAGCCGATCACAAAATTGCCCGTCAAATAGAGCCGCGGGGCCCACGATATGCGATTTTGTCAACGTTCTCAGAATCGAACTAAACTTGGGTCACAGGACCAGCGTATTGCTACGAGTTCGATGACATAAGTTTCGTTTCGATCCGACGTGTGTACACAAAGTTACGATGTGTTCCAAAACAGGCAGATACGGGGCGTTGTCGGCGGATACGCGTTGATTCCGGTGTGCACGCACATCCAAATTAACTTCTTCGAAATCCTACATGTCCGTATCAACGGCGTACACCTTTCGGTGAAGACCGCTCGCGACCAAGTCGTCCCGTTTGGTGGGACGTACTCAGTTCCGGGAGAAAATAGGGTGTTATTTTTCGTGTTTTTGGATCGCGGTTCGCGATCGCCACAGGACGCGACGCACCGAGTGGGTTGTACGGGCATCGAGAGGGTTACACAGTCTACGCGTTACAACTGACGGAACGGAAAACGGATCAACGAAGAGAGAGAACGGGTTACCTGAACAGGGCTCCGTGGAACCTAAAATTCCCGTGTCCGCGAGTCGTCTCGGCTCGACACGTTGCTGCTGTATCCGGGTACTGTGTCCGGTCAGAGTTCAACGGAGACTCGCCGGGCTTCTTCGTGGCGGCTCAGGGCATCGCCGGAGGAGGACGACGAGGTGGAGAACCGCGGGGGGGGGGGGGGGGGGGGAAGCAGCGGCTACTGCTCGTCGAGGAGGAGGAGGAAGTCGGGACAGGGCGGCCGGGTTTGGGTCGAGAGGGGCGCTGCGGGTCGGGGATGGACGGAGGACGACGAGGGTGGTCGAGGTGGGGTTCGTCGACGGCTACGGCGGCGAGGGGAGAGGAGGAAGGTGATGCTCGGCTGGGGGAAGTCTGGAGGAGGAAGATGACGGTTTAGGGTTCAGGCGGAGGAGTTCGTTGGTGAGAGGAGGAAGGCGGAGAACGGCGAGGCGGGGGCGACTCGTCGGCTGGTCGAGGTGAGAGCGGAGAAAGAAAGAGGGAATTTAGGGTTCCGGCGTCGGGGGTTAATATAGGGGTCGCCGGAACAGTGGTATGGGTCGGATTAGGTTTCAGATTAGGTTTAGGGTTCAGATTCGGTAACGGGTCCGGGTCGGGTTCAATCTGAATCGGCCCGATCCGCTAGGAGGTGGGGCGGGTTTCGGGTGCGGGTTCGGATCCGGGTTTCGGGTCCGACCCGACATGCTAGGGATTAGGTTTAGAATTAAACCGGGTCGGGTTCAGTCGGTTTGGTTCGGTTTATTTAGAAATAAACCGGGTTTAATCCATGGTTTATTTTTGGTTTAAATGTAAATTAGTTTTCAGGGCTTTAAAAATGCTTCCGGAGTCCAATAAATTTCTGAAAAATTACCCTACGTCTAGTTTTTCATTTCACACCCAAAAATATTATTTTCATAATATTTTAATATTAATCAACATCATTTAAAAATTATTTAAATTCAAAATACCTTAGTTTAAATCCCCAAAAATTACAGAAAATTATGAAAAATCCAAATTAAAAATTTCTGAAAAATCGGGGGGTTTACAGAGGTGACTGCTGAGGATTTCTTCTGAGTATATGCTTTATCCATACTCAGTATTTGCTGTTGTTATAATCTTCTATTTCTTGTATCTTGACTATTGTACCAGACTTATTATCGGGTTGTTCCCTGAGTTATGTTTATTGAGACTTGATGTTGTATTATGATTCTGATATTGATGTATTTATTTTTGTGGATGAGATTAGTATATTAGACCCTTATTATTGTATTACAGCTTAAGTATACCCTGATGGTTCCATTAAATTGGGTTTGCCCATCGGTGTGTGCTGCTGGCCATTGCCATGTGTCTAGTCCCTCGATATTTTGGGCCTGGGACGTGACTTGGTTTTTGTGGTGGCCCATGCAGGTCAACGACTAAATTGTTCGGTTTCAACTTAGGGACCGAGCAAACCTGCAATAAGAATAGGATAAGTTATAGGATCTCATCCACTTGATTAAATCGTTCTTGGTCTCTATATCGGATTCAAAATTTCTTGACTTGCATCGTGCGTTGATTCCTCTGTGCACCTCTTATAGTTTATTTTTGATGCAGAATAATAGATTCACGAGCAAACGACGAAACTCCTGCAAGAACACCAATAGGTGCTGTAGCCACCTACAGAGAAGATGAAGTGACGCCATTGAGTGGAGATCCCTTCACTCACCGAAGCAGCCAAGCAAATCAGCATGCTTCTAGATTTCGACGAGATAACATTCCACCTCCGCCACAGTTTACTCCACCAATGTCCGTATTCCCACAAGGGCAGGCTATGGACGGGCATCAGATATTACAAATGATATACGCAATGATGCAAGCTCAACAATAAATTCAACAAGAGGCTCAGCGTCATGAGGCAGAGAACTTGAGGAGCAGCCTAGTAACCGTACTGGAGCAGGCGAACCTACCAGCATGACGGCCAACGACGGGCTCTATCACCGCTTTTTGCCAGCTAAAGCCCCGCATCTTTTCAGGCAAGAAGGAGCCCACTGAAGTTCATGAGTGGTTCACCAACACTCAACATTAATTAAAAGCAGCTGAGCTTCCAAGGGAACGTTGGATGACTGCCGTCAGAATGCAGTTGACGGACAATGCACATCACTGGTGGCTATCTGAGGAGATACGGCTCGGACCAGACCGAGTCACTTGGGAAGAGTTCTCTAGACTCTTTCAGGAGATGTACATTCCAGCCATCGCTCAATCAGAACTTCGGGATAAGTTCAATCACCTCACTCAAGACAGTATGACAGTGGAAGAATACAATGCGGAGTTCATTCGTCTGAGTCGCTTCGGCCCTACCTTGATCCTGCCAGAAGAAGAGAAGGCTGAGAAGTTCTTCGACGGACTAAACTTCGAGCTATAGAGACTGATCGGATCCGTTGAACTAACTTCTTACTCGAACGTCCTTACTGCAGCCCGACGCATGGAGCACGTCACCAGGATAGAGACCATCCTGAAGCGGCCTTCCACATCAACACCATCCAGAGCACCACAGGAAGAAGCTGCAAAGAGACCTCACATGCACCAGCCACCCGGAGCATCTCCGCAGGCACTACCTATCTGTCAATATTGTGGCAAACGAGGCCATATTGAGAACGAGTGCAGATGCAAAATAGGATTATATTTAGCTTACGGATCCAGTCAGCATTTAGTGAGGGAATGCCTTAAGCGTCGAGAAGGAGCACCAATGATAAACCAACAAGCTTTACCAGTACCGAGGCTAGCCTATCCAGTATTGGGAGCACCCAAATGGGATTTGAAGGAGTCATACCACCACCTCCAGGAGTGTATCAGCCGAGGCCACCTTTGATACCCCAGGCAGTACTCTTCCAGCAGGCTCAGCAGCAGCAGAGGAATCCACTGCAAGGACGCGGATAAGCTTTTGCAATGACCTTGGAGGACGCGCAGACTCGTAGAGTAGCAAATGCGCGTAAGTTATTCATAGATGCATTGCTTTAGCTCGTGCCTGTTAGTTCGTGACCTAAGCCCTAAACCTAGTAATTTTGAACTTGTTAATAATAACCTAGTTTTTCTAAGCTATAGTTTTCTTGTTTTAACCAAATTTCCTTCACTCTTGAATTTACATAACTTTCATTGCTTAGGAAAATAATTTTTTTTCTTCCCTAGGTGTTTTGCTTAACGCTTATCCTTTGATTCTCCTTGATCATGATTCTTTGATTGTGTCGTGCTTCGAACCTGTTTTACAAACCGTGTCATCTCTTCTGACCGGTTATGCGTTGTTATTATTTGATTGCGAGGACGCAATCCTCTTAAGGGGGGTAGATTGTAAATCCCCAGATTTTCAAGATTTTAAAAACAAAATTTTAAAATTTTTTGGAATTTTTAACTAATTAAAATCAAGGTATTCTGGTATTAAATAATTTTAAATGTTTTTATTAAATATTAAAATATTATAAAAATAATATTTTTGGGTGTAAAATAAAATATTAGACATAGGATAAATTTTATGGAATTTATTGGACCCCAGAACTATTTTTAAAGACCTAAAAACTAAGTTTTTATTTCAACCAAAATAAACCAAACTGAACCGGGTTGAACCAACCGGTTTAACCCTAAACTGGACCCATCCTGAACCAAACTGGACCAACCCTAACGGGTCGGATCCATACCCGACCCGTACCCGAGATACGTACCCGACCTATACCCTAGCGGGTCGAATCCGGACCCGAATCCAGAACCTGACCCACTAACCCGAACCCGTTACCCAAATTACTGCTACAGTAAATCCCTAAAATTCTCGACCCCGTAGCTCCCCTCTCCGGCCGTTCCAACCGCCCCGGCCGATGCTCCGCCTGCTCTGCTGTAACCAGTGTCGCCCCGTCTTCTTGCGCCGCTCCACCTCCTGCAACCGCCGCCTTTTCTTCTCCCCGGCCACCCTATAAAATCCCCTCCCGCAACCCTTCTCCTCCACCGCCATCACCCACCTCTGCCGCCACCTTCTCCTCCACCGCCATCACCCACCTCTGCCGCCACCTTATCCCTCTGCCACAGCCTTCGACGAGATCCTCCGGCCGCCGACGATCATCCGCCCCCGAGCTCCACCACCATCACTCACCACCGCGTCTCCCCTCCAACTCCGTCTCCGTCAGCGCCGCCACGACGACTCCAGCGTCGCTTCCCCTCGCTCCCACAACCGCCACTGCCTCTCCACCCCTCCGAGATGCCACCGTCGTCCCTCCGCTAGCCCAGCCCCGGCCAACTTCGTCTCAGATCCGCCTTCGCTGTGTCCTAGCCGCCGCCAGCAAGTCGGTCGTGCCGCATCGCGCCACCTAGCGGAATCGCGTATTTCAGTCATCTTCGGGACCCTATTCAGGTGACTGTTTCTCTCTCCTTGCTGCCCCATTTTCTATTTCGTCTATTGTGACGCGTAGACTGCGTGACCCTCTCGAACCCCGTGCAATTTGTTCGGGGTATCGCGTCCAATGGCGATCGCAAACTGCGACGTGAAATCAGGAAAATAAATATCCTAATTTACTCGGAACTAGATGCGCTCCGCTAAACGGGATAACTTGGTCGTGTGCGGACTTTACCGAAAGGTGCGCGTCGTTAATACGGACGTGTGGAATTTCACGGAAGTTGATTTAGATGTGCGTGCACACCGGAATCAACGCGTATTCGTCGACAACATCCCGTATCGGCCATGTTCTGGAACTCGTTGTAACTTCATATACGCTGATCGTTTCGAAACAAAACTTACACCATCGGACTCGTAGCAATACGCTGGTCCTATGACCGAAGTTTGGTTCAATTCTGAGAACGTTGACCAAATCGCGTATAGTGGGCCCCACGACTCCACTTGATGTGCGATTTTGTGATCGGCTAATCGAAATCCAGTTCTGGACATTCCATTGGGTTCATATCGTTATTCTAAACTTGTAGACACTAAGTTTGACGAATTTGGAGAATATTGTCTCTGGTACATTTTTTGGTGCGAAGTGGGCCACATGTGGACCCCGCTTTGACCAGAAATTGTCATTTTTGTCCTTGTGTCCATATTGGACTTATGGACAGGCAATTCTAGATATTTGATATCTTTTGAACCTGATGGTAACGTTTATTTCAGCAACCGAAAGAGTACCTGCAAATTCTGCTGATACCAGAGCAACAGTTGGAGTCAGAACCCCAGGCAAGTGTACCTTGCCATACTTGCAGCATTTGTTTATACTATTCTCTTGATTATTTACTGTAATATCTCTGTTCAACCTAGGACCGTGTGACATTACTTAGCGTCCGAATAATATTCGGGTGCCAACGCCGTACGCAGAGTTGTGTAACGTCATCTAGTCATGGATATCGAGACCCTATACATTCTCGTGCTTGCTTTATCAAGTACGTCATACCTCAGGACACCTGATACTATTCATGAGACAGAATCTTCCTGAGATATTCATAGTGATTCTGTATAGGTTACAGGTTTCATGACATATTTTTTATACCCATGCTTAGATCTCATTATGACCTGCTGCATTAGATATGATCTTGCGTGTCATGGACATGAGACGTGTGATTACATTGGGTGGAGAGAGACACATAAGCTACAGGTTGAATATATTATGTCGATATCGTAGTCTCTCTCCGAGCTAGACAACTACATGTTATCACTGCTACCGGCTCCCTCACACCGAGCTTGTAATGGTCTCAGGCTGAGTTCTAGTGATGCTCTCATCTTGTATATCACTTAGCTGGTTATATAGTTTATCCTATTGATTCATTTATTATTGTACTGCATTTATTATGGCTTGAGTTATTCTTGTACCTTGCTATGTCACCTGAGGACCTGGATCCGGATTATGACCCCAGGTTTAGCAGAAGAGATCTATCCTGAGGTATACGGGACAGGAGCATTAGCAGTAGCAGAAGCAGGAGCCGGTGCATACATTGAAGCAGTACCAGAAACCGAGGACGAGGTGATTGTTGAAGATTTCTTCTGAGTATATGCTTTATCCATACTCAGTATTTGCTGTTGTTATAATCTTCTATTCCCCGAGTTATGTTTATTGAGACTTGATGTTGCATTATGATTCTGATATTAATGTATTAATTTATGTGGATGAGATTAGTATATTAGACCCTTATTGTTGTATTACAGCTTAAGTACACCCTGATGGGTCCA
This sequence comes from Iris macrosiphon, assembly GCA_036927795.1. Classification (NCBI taxonomy): domain Eukaryota; kingdom Viridiplantae; phylum Streptophyta; class Magnoliopsida; order Asparagales; family Iridaceae; genus Iris; species Iris macrosiphon. The sequence goes on from JAYESA010000005.1 coordinate 247,030,357, forward strand.
TTAAATTTGGTTTGCTCATCGGTGTGTGCTGCTGGCCATTGCCACGTATCTAGTCCCTCGATTTTTTAGGACTGGGGCGTGACAGCTCCCTTCTATATAGTAGAGTCCGGACCTCTTGTTTCCTCTGGAAATCACCATCGAACCTCTGAAAAGCTTCCACTTATTATTTTTGAAGAGACTGAAGAAACCCTCGTCATCCAACCTTCCAACCGACACCAGGTTGAAACAGATATCAGGGACATGACGGACATCTTTGAGAACAAAAACTGCACCTGTCTTTGTCCTCAAATGCACATCTCCAATGGCAACCGCCTTCGACACATCTCTATTTTCCATCTTCAATACTCCAAAGTTGCCTATTGTGTATGTAACAAATTGTGTCCTGTTGTGAGATACGTGCGCTGAAGCACCTGAGTCCACCAGCCAAGAATTATCATCGTAGGCGAGGTTTATAACTACCTCATCACCTACAATGATCACGTTGCCTCAATGTGTCTAGGCCGCCGCTGTAGTGTTCTCACTTTGCTTTCCCTTGTCGCCCTTCTTCTCTCTCTTCCAAGCAAAACAGTTCCGCTTGATGTGGCCCTTCTTTCCATAATAGTAACACTCCGAGTCCTCGTGCCGACCCTTGGACCTCCCCCCTGCTTTTGTCTCTGCCACCACCTGGACCCCTGCTTTTATCCCTTTCGTGGCTCTCTGAAACAAGCGTCTCTGAGTGGGATGTGGATGAAGTGCCCTGAGAACGTCTTTGCATCTCTTTATTCAGTATCCCGCTCTTGGCAAACTTCAGACTGACCACGTCTTCCGGAGCAGAAGCGATCATATACAATCGTACAGTCTCCCATGAGTATGGCAATGTATACAGCAGCCATAGTCCCTGAACCTCATCGTCGAACTTGACTCCCATCGAGGATAGCTGATCAATCATGTCCTGGAACTCACTCAAGTGATCCATAATAGACGCCCCATCTTTGTACCGCAGATCCATCATCATCCGAATCAGAAATAATTTATTTACTCTGATCTTCTTTGTATATAAAGATTTTAGCATATCCCACAGTATCATCGCGTGCTCAAAACTGGCAACGTGGTTATACACGTTCTCGTCAATGAACTGCCTGATGTACCCGCAAACCTGTATATGCTCGAAATTCCAGTTCTCTTCGGATTTGTCACTGGGGCTCTCGGAAGTAAATACCGGCAGATGCAGCTTCTTGACAAATAGCAGATCCTTCATCTTGCTCCTCTAGTAATGATAGTTGGTACCGTTCAGATTTACCATGCGCATTGGCTTCGCGTCCATCTCTCCTCCCTGGTTTTCTTGTCAACTCCTGACACCCTTCTGAAATTTCAGAACCTGGCTCTGATACCACTTTATTGGGAACGAAAGTGCGAAAACCGTTCCCTAAACCAGAGAGTACCTGCGAGAGAACTGAACAAAATGTATAAACCAAAAATGCCAAACACAAATTGCAGACACAGAGATTTTTGACGTGGAAAACCCTTAAGAAAAAAATAAAGGGACGATCGGAGTCCAACCCTGAAAAGCCTCAACTAATGGAATAAGAAATACACCGACTCCTTACAAACTTCTCACCGATCCAAACGGATCACCACAACTCTTTTGGAACAGAAAATAGATTATAACCACGAAGAAGAAAGACTACGAGAAATATCCGAAACTGATCTCCTTCTTCGAAACGACATCCAATCATTCTTTCTCCTCTCCAATGTTGCAATGACACTCTTGCCTCCTTTTCTCTCCTTGTTGCTATTTTTTTTTAGAGAAAGTGATTTAATTTAGGGCCAGGAGACACCTATATATAGCCTCAAACCCACAACTAGCATTCCTATTATAGATAGGAATATCCAATCCAAATCCAAATCCATTGACATATTCCTATTATATGTAGGAATATCCAATCCAAATCCATTGAGATATTCCTATTATATTTAGGAATTTCCAATCCAAATAAATTGAGGTATTCCTATTATATGTAAAAATACTCAATCCTACTCCGGAATATTTTCCACATAGGTTGGGAACCCCATCCACTCCAACAAAAATGAAGATTACAACAAATAACAAAGAAAAGATTACAAACTTCTAAAAGTGATGGTATAAAAAAATTTGCAACAGAGTTGTTACAACAAGAATGAAGAATCAGAAACATGAGATAGAAACTGTTGCTGGGATGATAAAAATTATTGTTGCTCAGAAAAAGATTCGACCATTTCTGTCAATCTGTTTTCAGTAACCAATAAGCTCAAAGAGATGAACTTCTAGATCCCTCTTTTGTCACCCTTGGAATGGACTTCGATCGGACAGTACTTCAGTCGGATATAATCTCGATCGGACAGCACTTCGTGGCTTCAGAATGTTATTGCTGCTAACTATTCTCTCATAGCGTATATTCTCTAAGTATGTCTCTAAAGGAAAAAGACTAGAGAATATATATAGGAAAACAAAGCCCTCTAGCAACCATTACTTTTCATAATGGGTAGTTAATCTAGAGAATCTCTCCAATAACTGGACGGTTAAATCAGTAATCCCCACTAAGTGGGCAGTTACGAAAACTGAAATATCCATGCTGAATCACAAGGAACAGTCACGCGAAAGCACAGCATCAATCCAGCCGGAGCAGACTTCCCGCTGGAACCAAGGTCCAGCGTAAGGTAACTCCCCGCTAGAACTAAGGTCAAGCGGGTGCTGACTCCCCATTTGAGCCAAAATCAAGCAGTAGTAGTATTCCTGCAAGAATGAAGGTCCAGCGAGAGCCGACTTCCAAAGGAACGGTTGCCCCTCTGCATACTTGCGAAGTACAAAATACAAAGTGTGCTACTTTGCGTCCTTCATTCAAGTCTCGGATCCGAGTTGGTAGGCCCTTCCGAGGCTTAGCTACGAAGAGATTATTTCAAGAAATGAATGACAAAAATAAATATTTCTTGAAAGATTTGAACTTTACTCTCTAGTAAAATATTCTACCATATTAACCTCATGGACTATCACTCCAGTTGTGTACAAGTTAATAAAAAAAAAAATTTGAAATACAAACTGGGATGCTTGGGACCGTACCTAGATGGTAATTTCAAAAACTGACAACATTTTTCTATGAGCTATGCGTTGGGCTATGTGTTCGACACATATATAGATAAACCAATGATCAAAACTAAGTCCAAACCTAGCCACCTTGGACTAAAAGTTTTGGAATGGCCAAAATGCTTTTGATGGACCCAGGGCCGGCTCAATCCCTAGGCAGGTGAGACTACCGCCTAGTGACTCAATATGGGAAGGACCCTATTAGCTTATACACCTATGTATGTATATATAATTAATTATTAAATATTGAATAAAATTTTATGCAAAGTACAACTAATAATTATTATTTTTTAACTTATTTTTGATGCCAACATTTTCACGTGTGTGCCCCCCCCCCCCCCCCCCCCCCCCTCTCTCTCTCTCTCTCTCTCTCTCTCCATTAAAAAATAGGTTTTATAATTTTTTTTTATAAACTTAGAATATTATTCTTCTCTTTTACTCTCTTCTTAATTTTTTGGGTTTACATTTTACATTTTCTAATCAGCATGACTGCAAATGCAACAACAAGTCAACACTATATTAGCAAAATTTTTTGTTTTTACTTTCAATGCTTCCAATCAGTACTTTTATTTTCTGGTTCTATTGTTTATTTTATACTTTTTATTAATTTACTTGTTTAAATATTTAAATTAAAATTTGATCATATTTTTTGTTTGTTTGAAAATTCTGAAAAAAAAATCTCATATTGTATTCTCGATTAGGTTCCGATTTTACTTGAGACTGTCCTAGATGGACTTTGTTGTCAATGGCGTGCCATCCATGAAAACCTCGCCATCGCTACTCCGCGAAGTAGGAGTGTTCGAGCGGGGGCCCGCTAGGTGCACAATGTCGCCCTCCTCACCTACCGCACTTTTTCCCAGTCCCCACACCAACTAAATCACCATCAAAATTATATGAGTTTTGTCGTCACCATCGTAGAGCAACAACAATATCAGTCCTCTATATATACACACAAAACTAAACGCAAAAAGAAACACTCATTCTCACTTCCCGAAGCTTCTTCTTCGTCTACTTCTTCTTCAAAGCAACTCTAGGGAGAGAATGGGAAGTGTTGGTTCTGAGAAGACCATCACGGGATGGGCAGCAAGGGATGCTTCAGGAGTCCTCTCACCGTACACTTACACACTAAGGTTAGTAACTTATGAATTGCAAAGTATATATATATAACAATTATTCGGTGTTCAATTATGTAATCGAATTTTTGTTACAGGGAGACGGGGCCAGAAGATGTTGTGATCAAGGTGTTGTACTGTGGCATCTGCCACACTGATATCCATCAGACGAAGAACCACCTTGGCATGTCGAAGTATCCAATGGTCCCTGGGTAATTAATTCCGTGATTTTCTCCTGATAGCTTGCTTAATAAGAAAATTGTTTTTCTCATGATGATATTGAATACACAGTCTCGTGCTTCATTAAAGATGAGTTAAGGGAACACGCCCCCACTTACTACGTTTGCACGGACACGGCAAACGTATTGAATACAGTATCCTTTTTCGAGTTAATAGAAGGGGTTTACGCTGAATAATTGTTATATTTGTTACTCTTCTTTTAAATTTGTGTGTATCATATTTTGAAGGCATGAGGTGGTTGGAGAGGTGGTGGAGGTGGGAAGCCAAGTGAGCAAGTTCAGGGTGGGGGAGACTGTAGGAGCTGGTTGCATTGTAGGCAGCTGCAGGGAGTGCGGTCCGTGCAAGTCCAACATCGAGCAGTACTGCAACAAGAGGATCTGGTCCTATAACGACGTCTACACCGACGGCAATCCGACTCAAGGAGGGTTTGCCTCTGCTATGGTTGTAGATCAAAAGTAAGATGTTTCCGTTTTTCTAGCATATTTGGGGCCGTCTGTGTCATGTCCGACACGTGTCTTAACACGAATGCAACGTACAGGTTTGTGGTAAGGATTCCATCCGGGCTGGCTCCAGAGCAAGCAGCCCCGCTCCTGTGCGCCGGAGTGACGGTGTACAGCCCGCTGAAATACTTTGGACTTGCGAACAGCGGTCTCAGGGGTGGCATTCTCGGCCTAGGAGGAGTCGGGCACATGGGAGTCAAGATAGCCAAGGCGATGGGCCACCACGTGACGGTTATCAGTTCCTCGAACCGGAAGAGGACGGAAGCCATGGACCACCTGGGGGCGGACGTGTACTTGGTGAGCTCAGACGAGGCTCAGATGGCCAGGGCGATCGACAGTTTGGACTACATTATCGACACGGTGCCGGTGTTTCACCCGCTAGAGCCTTACCTGTCTCTGTTGGAGGTGCAAGGCAAGTTGATCTTGATGGGAGTTATCAATCAGCCATTGCAGTTTGTCTCGCCCATGGTCATGTTAGGTGAGCAGATCTGCCAACAATTCTTGCGTTAAGAACTAAACAAGTAATAGGAATGGTTTTTCTGACTTGTGTAAGCGCATGGTTGGCAGGGAGAAAGACGATATCGGGGAGCTTTATAGGGAGCATCGATGAGACAGAGGAGATGCTGGAATTCTGCGCGAAGAAGCGGCTGACGTCCATGATCGAGATGGTGAAGATGGACGAGGTGAACGAAGCGCTAGAGAGGCTCGAACGCAACGATGTAAGGTACCGGTTCGTGGTTGATGTTGCGGGAAGAGAAGTCAAGCCATGAGAATACAGTAATCGGTCTTTGTTCTTGCCGAGTTGCATCAGAGATTTGTGTATTTTGATCGAGTAATCCTTCATACGTGTGCTGCAGTTTGTAAATTTGCAGGAGTGCTTCATTCCTAACCTCAGCTTGTTATACGTACGTTGTGAACTCTTTATATGAAACTAGCCAGTGAGTTGTGTGTTGTGCAAACTTTTCTAATCTCCCTTCCATCCTGCCCCAAAATAAAAAGAGGGGGATATATTCAAGCACAGACAGGCGAAGCTCATTAGTTCAGTAACTCTTGAATACTGTAAGCTCTCATAGTTTGACAACTTTGGTCATAAAATTTCGTGTATGATTGAATCAAGGACTAGCAGGAAATGGTGATGGAATCATCCAATTTAAACTCTCCTAGGGAAGGCATGAGAGCTAGCATTCCTGAAGAGAGCCAAAGAACCAGGCCTTGGTAAAGCCTCTCTTTGAACTTTAAGAATATCAATGTCGAACAAGGAAGCATATTTCCGGATGAGAAATCAGCACAAAATGTCTCTGACAAAGTATCCAACCTGCATCTCAGCCAAATTCCACCAAATAACATCTCAGCCAAATTCTCTCTGATTACTCTGAACACAGAGGGAAAAAAAAGGCTTACATAATTACGTTAGGTTCCTGCATCCAAGCTGCAAAAGCACATGCATTTCTTTTCGAAATTAAAACTAGAGCTTTCATCCTTCCCCTGTATTAGATGTAAGCACAAAAGCTACAACATGTCAGATTAAGGACATAAACATCCTACTATTACAGGTCTATCATCACATTGATTTCACGACAAGGTGTCCAGAACTTAGTATTCTTGTATTCATCTCGATCCGTGTGACGCACGAACTTCCTCATCAAAAAATTCGTGCAAGTCTTTTTCGAACACTTAGCTAGATCGCTAAGACGATAATGAGAAAATGCGGAACAAAAAGAGATTTGAATGTATAAAATTTCACTATACTATAGACAGTTTATAACTTCTTAAGTGGTGAGGAACAAATGAGACCTAACCCTTTCTATACCCTCAAGGGTTCTACATGAAAATGTAAGATTGTGTCATGTGTCCACCATATAATTGTTGAATCTTTCTAGAATCTCGATATTTACAATGCTCCTTAATAACTATTTACATGATAGTCATCTAGAAATGGTAGGAATATTGTTGTAAGTAAAAACTAAATCCTAAATCTAGGTTATAGATGCAAGGAATATTCCAAGAATATCCAAACAGAAGATTAAAAAAAAATCTCCATACAATTCTAGAGTATTCTAAAGTATTTTCTCATTTAATTCCCGTGGCTTGATAGACTGCAACATTGTCTCAGTGGAGCGAAAAATTGTGTGCTTGACATTCTGTCACGTTCTGTTTCCGAATAATCGAGTATGAGTACGTAAGTACATTCAGCCTATGTCGCAATGTCAACGGCAGTACGATGCTTATACCTCAATCATATACTCATCCATCAAATACTAGCAAAAGTATATGAAGTAATCACAGATAAAGCTAATAACTTAATCACAAAAAGTACTCTAACATAAGTAGGATTATAACGAAGCAGAAAATAAACCCAAGCTAGAGTATCACCAACATCAACATAGAGTATATCACAAAAATTGAGTCTAATCTCCAAAATCTAGAATATAAGTATATACGCAGACAAACCTGATCAAATGCAACTGAAATGAAAATACTAGATACTAAATAGTGCTACTATATGTCACTCCATGGGTCTTATCATGTCCCGACTCGGTGTTAGTAATCACATCATCTACTACATCCTCCTGAGGATCGTAGTGGGAAGGGGGGGGGGGGGGGAGGGAGAGGGTGGGCTAATGATTATCCACATCTAAAATGTTAACATTAGCAATCTGAATTTGAGTAAAATACAGTTACACATTAAAATTATTCTAAACATATATTGGATATGATAGTAAAAAATAAAGAGTGGGTAATGAGATAAAGCAAGTAAAACTGAAAATAATGGCAAATCTAAATAATATGAACAAAACTGATCTTAAGTAAACAAGTAATAATGTACGACACGTGTATTTAAAATACTATGTTCGACATGCAAATGGTAACGTTGGGGTTGGTGATACGGTACGCAAATATATGACGGCTATTGAGTCATTGTTCATAAAACGCTAATAAAATTAAAGTCCTATTTGTGTTGGTCTCTTTCTCTATTCAGAATGAACATAGAGAAAAGTATTAGTACCAAAAGATATGTTTCGCTTACAGGATATCCACTCTTAAGATAACAATACCAGAATTAAGTTCTAATTTGCATTTAGTACCATAATCCATACGACCACCACCATGGATATATTCACTAGCACATAATAAAACCCATAACAAACAATTGCCTAAACCTGGATCTTGAGGGTCTTCACAGTCAAATAAAATACATCCAAAATTGGACTGTGAAATCGATCTAGGTACACAATAAAACCATGTTTGAAATATGCCAAAGTCAAGTTACTATAGCATCACAGTGACTGTCAATTCATGATTATCTAGGAAACGAGAAGGGTTAATAATATGATTCCCATGACAAATCAGCATATCACAGATTTATATAGCCAAAGAGAAATAGAACGTTTGTGGAACTAAATGGCCGTTTGGCTCACTGCAATTTAATCGTAATCGTAATGGAATCAAATAAAAAATTTATTATTTTTTTCATTTGATTCCATTACAAGTACGATTACATTACAGTGAACCAAATGGACCATAAATGAATAAATGGCAATGTGACATGGAGACATGAATCACTGAAGATGCTAGTCTAAACTGATCAAAAGTTGCAAGCATTGCCAGATGAGATCTTTGACAGAGACGAAGATTATCAACTAACTAGTATATAGCAAGGTTCGCAGTATTGGTCGTATCATTCGGTATAAGCATTTCCAATCCAATACTAAATGGTACCGATACCGGCCGACACCCACCAAAATTATCGTTCTCTTTTAAGGTCAATTTAGCAAAGAAAAGAAAAAGAAAAAAAAAGAGAATTTTGTAAAGAATGTCGACACTATGATATGAACCCATAGATCAACATGCTATATACAATTTCATATCAAGAAAATATAATTATTACCATGTGATTATTTGTAGAAAGAAAGTAATTGATTATTTCTGGAGAGGGGAGTAGATATATATAGGAGGAGGCTAGCCTCCTCCTTATTTTCTATCCGATGTGGGACTAAATAAGTCCCTATAATTCAATACTGCTCCTCACGATGGGTGATAGATATCAATCATCCACATCTTGTTACAAAAGATATCACGACCCGCACCCGCTTTTCGAATATGAGTACGTGGCCAAGCCCAGCCTACGTCACAGCATCGACGGTAGTATGCTGTATATGATAACAATGGTCCATAACAAACACACAGTTCATATAAATCATCTGCAACTAAGTCATGACCAAAAATAAACTTAATAGTCTCAATAAATAATTAAAAGAATAATCCACTACATCTCAAGATAGTCTCGGGAACAAACCCGGTAGAAATAAATAAGAGCAAATAAAACTTGAGTCCACTAAGCCTACTAACTAAGAAATAAATATGAAAAGCATGAGGTAGGAAATATGCTACTCCGCATCTGTAGAAACAACTGGCATTTTGGTAATGTCAGTGTCACTAAGATATGCACCATAAACCTCGGAGAAAGTCGCATCGTCTAAAGCTAAAAAACAGTTATCCAATCAGGATTGGAGCAAGTCACCATAACACTAAATTACACAATATAATATACAAGCAAGATGGATAACAGTAAAGGAAAGATGAACTGTAATAAGATACTATACGACAAGAAGAGTACTACTATGACATATGAATAGTTTAGGGTACAAATATGATGAGACCATTGGACAATAGTGAACATAACTAAGACAGTAACAATATGCATTTTGTTATGAGAAAATAAAGAACTAGACAAGATGACAATAACAATCAAGTTCATGTGTACAGTGTATTTTAGAATACTAGTTTTCTGCATGTGGACGACTTGGGATATCCGTCAGTCGTACGTGTGGTGTATGACTAATATTATACAAAATATTTACAAAAAGGGATTTGTACAAAAACGTACACCGCATGCATACACATAGCATTTTTACCTCCCGACTCTCTCACAATTAAACATGATCACTTTGCATTAACTTTAAGTTTGAACATTGAACATTAAACATTAAATATTGAACATGAATCATTGAACATTGGAACCAAATCGTTAAGTGATCATGTATGAGTATAACTCTCGTGCATCACAATAAGAAGTATGTCAACAATATCAAGAAAATAATACATGCAGCATAAAATACCAGCAATATAGGTCATACTGATATTTGTCTGCTCCAGAAAAGGAAGGTCTCAACTCAAGACATCGCTCGATCTACCCCGTCACATAAATAAAACAAGTTAGACTACAAAAGTGGTTGAATAGTTCTGCTATTTAATATATTTTAAGTCTGAAATAAATAACCTAAAAGACTAATTTAATCTAATTATAATCTGATTTTAATGTTAACCCTAGATTTTGGTCCAAAGAAAGTAAACTTTACAAGTTCGGGATCCGTGGCACATAAATCGAGTCATTTTATTGACCAAAAAGTTAAGTGATACAAAATGAAGATTTGAGTATGAAATCGTATGGATTTCAGAATTACATGAACACTGAAATCGACGGTTTCATCGAATCTCGAATTAGTAAAAAGTTATGGCCAATATCGCTTATAGATGGTATTTTTGGTGGTTTATTAGTGAATTCTATGTTCAACGAATTAAAAAGATTAGTAAAATACTCTATTAAATTCTAAGAAAAATATATGTTAATATTCATCATATCATATTTTCAAAAGTTCAAACGGCTCATGATTCCGTGTTCAGAATCTCCCAAAATCTCGAAAATACCAAAATGCATCTGATTTCGGTATCAATACGGGAGACTCGCCTACCAATACTGAAGTGCTCTTAGGACCAAACCTAGAAAAAATATATCATGTAAGTGTACATATTTCTTTAGTAAATAAAATTATATGAAAATTTTATACCTGTAATAATATCATACATCCATTCAATTTTTTTTGTTTTTTATCCACTTAAGTAAAATGCACAAAATTTGACATGGAGTTATACATATATGCCAATACAGAAGCTCCCCATGCATGAAGGATAGGTTTTGTCAAATTTTCCAGAAAGGTAAAAAACATAAATTTGTCATTAATCCGGAGTTTGGAAACAAAATTTCGTTGATTAGACCTAGTAAGTAGGCCCTGGTGCAAGCAGTAACCTGAACATATAATAAAAAATGGATATCAGTTAAACTAAATAAAAATATATATTACATAAATAATAATATTAAATGTTATACTTACTCGTTCCGCATCCACTAAGATTTATTCCTCACCAATACGATCTAGGTGCATAAAGTTGTGACGGAGCCACGAAAGCGTCACGAAACTTTTACCATATATGGTAGGCGGCTCCACGCCTAAGTACTTTCTAATCACAATTTTGGCACAAAATGATTCATCATTTTAAAATATTATAGGTTCACCCGTAATAGGTAATCCAAAGATATTTGCCACATCTACTAGCAAAATGGTCATTTCTCCGAACGGTACCTGAAAGGTATTTCTTCCGGGCCACCATCGCTCAACTAAACTGAAGATCAAGTCTCTATCATGACGTAGAAAATGTATTTGATTAATATGATCAAAACAAAATACGTTCACCATACCATGTTGTTCTTCAGTCAACATCCAGTACCCAACGTCGTCCTCATAATGTCATGCGACATGCTCTCATGCTCGAAACGTATCAGGATATATCATATTTCTATATATGACATATATAAAAGATGTTATTATAATTATAATAGTTAAAATACGTCCATCATTTTGGGTGCCCATCTACAATATTTAATACTTAGTGTTAAAATATGTAATCAAATATTTAGTGTTAGCATGGCTACTATCATGAGGATTACAATTATAATAGTTAATGTCACGCCCCAATCCCAAAACATATGGAATTAGGCCACGTGGCAATAGCCAGTTGTCACGTCTCCGAGGATATCCCAATTAATGGATCCAACGAAGAGTGCTACGCTGTCCTAAATAACTAACATGTCTCAATATCAGTCAACAACAGGTAAACTAATCTCATCCACAATATAAACAGCAAGAAGTACTAAATAAACTGCTAGAAGATAAATGCCAGTCTCAAATATCATAGTACAACCAAGAATGTCTGGTGGGAACAAACCCACTACTATGACGAAAGAAAGTGCTGAAATGAAAGAGAAATGATAAAGACTAAGGCATCAGCTGACTAGATAATGATGCTCTCAATCCTAGGCAGTAGGCCTACCAAGTGATCACGAAAACTCCGAAGGTAGAACCTCTAACTCTCCTGCAGTAGCGAATCTCGTCTCCTGTCCTGGGCCGTATACTGTGGGGTAGTAAGCCTCGTCCAAATCTGGAAAGGTACCAGGTCCTCAGAGGGACGTAACAAGATACATAGAATTATGCCATATATAAATACTGAATAAAATAAATACAATAAAGGGTATGCTAACCATCTAAGTGAATGCAATATGAGGACAACTTTGGTACGTATGGGTAGGCGTAGGCATAACGTCCAACACCCCGAAGAGCGTGACAGCAGTGCAGTATATCGTCCATATCGCTCCGAAGAACGTGGCAGCAGTGTAAAGGGAGTCATTGGATCCGTGGCTCCTCTGGATACTACGGACTCCAATGGGTGTATCCCATACGCCTACTAATATCCTCCCCGCCCAATGTAGATACGCCAGTCGAATACTCGACGTGCATACCCCGTATCTATATGCCAAGTTTATACCAATAAAATATAACCTGAACTACGTACTAACCGTGATGTAGATTACACGTACCGATAGCTAGTCGAATATGCAAACCCGTATCCCAATATGAATATGTCTCAGTGAACGTGTAAGGTGTCAGGTCTCAGACGATAAAAGGGTATCATCCAATGGGGTGAGTCTGCTAAGAACTAGTCCCAGTATACAATTCATCGACGTATCCGTCGACTGCACCCGAACAATCTCGGACGCGCACAGTTGTATAAAGTAAAAGCAACAAGAATACAATACAACATATGCATAATTTAAATTAGACAATAAATATGGCAAGGTAACTTGCCTGGGTCCTGAAGCTGTGAATGCCAGAAGCCGGTTCCTGCAGTGTCTCCTAGCTGATCCAAAGGTCCTAAACACAAATATAATATAACAATCTAATATCAGACACTAAACATTAAATGTACACGACTACAACGCGACGCTTCAATATTATCGCAAGTTCATATCTGTTCGAATATAGTGTCACATGTGCGCGTAGCTAAGGTGCATACGTGTCCTGTGCTCGATCATCCTGGCCCTTGAAATAATAATTTCAAGTTACGGTCTGACCACGATCTCTATTCTGTGCGAACAAATGATCCTTGGTTTTTATGCTCATTGTTCGTGGTTTATGTACAAATATTAGGGTGAAAATGCTAGTCCTTGATGTTATGTCTCATGATTAAGGGATTTGCTAGTAAATACACAATTCTTAAATCTTATTAGTTATTAATCCAACATGCATATAATTAGGGTTGTGTCCGATATCAAATTTCTCGATACGACGATACGATGCTACGATATTAACATGAAGAAGCGAAGGTTCTACGTGGTTACCTCTGCGTGTCTTGCTCGGACAGGGCCTGCTCTCGTCAAGGCATACTCCGGCGGAAGGGCGGCTCCGGCAAGGTGGCAGCGGCGGCGGTCAGAGGGTACCTAAAATTGTCTCACGTAATTTCAATTCTATCTGTTTATCCCTAGTCTATATAAAAATTACAAATAATCCCTAAATTGGTTGAGGGGGTTTACAATCTACCCTCCTTAGAGCATTTTGTTCTCGAAATTAAAACATACGCATGACAAAAATTTCTAACTGAATAAATAAAGTACTAATACGTACCTAGTCCTTCGAAGATGTGGGGATAGCGCTGTCTAATGTCCTCCTCGCGTTCCCAAGTCGATTCGCCTGGTGCATGATGTCTCCATGCGACGCGGACTAAGGGAATAGTCTGACCTTGCAGTACCTTCTCACTTCTGTCTAGAATCTCAACAGGCTCCTCCTGGTATGATAAGCTCAGCCTGACTGTGATCTCTGAATGGTAAAGTACATAACTCGGATCCGGTATGTACCTCCTCAGCTGAGATACATGGAAGACGTCATAAACTCCTTCCAAAGTCTGCGGCAAGGCTAATCTGTAACAAACCTCTCCGACACGTTCTAATACGTCGAATGGTCCGATGTACCTCGGGCTCAGCTTTCCTCTGCCTCCGAATCTGATAGTCCCTCGAGTAGGCGAGATCTTTAGGAATACGTGATCTCCAACCTGAAACTCTAAGGTTCGTCGATGCGCAATCGTCCAATGCTTCTGTTTGTCTTGTGCTGCTCGGAGGTGCCCTTGGATCTTCTTCACCTTTTCTACTGTACGAACAACCAACTCGGGTTTGAGAATCTGTCGCTCGCCTATGTCACTCCAACATACTGGAGAACGGTATTTTCTTCCGTACAACGCTTCATAAGGAGCCATCTGGATGCTCGCTTGATAGCTGTAGTTGTAGGAAAACTGGACCAGATGCAAATGGTCCTCCTACGATCCTCCAAAATCTAGCATGCACGCTCTCAACATGTCTTCTAATGTCTGAATGGCGCGCTCGGACTGGCCATCTGTCTGTGGGTGATAAGCTGTGCTAAACTTTAGGCGAGTACCGAGACTCTCTTGCATACTCCGCCAAAAGTAAGACGTAAACCTCGTATCCCTGTCAGACACGATGCTAACTGGCACTCCATGTAGTCGCACAATCTCCCTCATGTACATATCTGCTAAGGCCTCCGTCGATTGCCCAACTCTGAAAGGTAAAAAGTGTGTGGACTTGGTGAGTCTATCCATAATTACCCATACTGTATTGCGACCACTAGGACTCCTCGAAAAGCCCATAACAAAGTCCATGGTGATGTGCTCCCATTTCCACTCTGGTATAGGAAGTGGTTGAAGCAATCCTGCAGATCTCTGATGCTCAGCCTTGACTTGCTGACACACCAGGCACTTGGCCACAAAGTGTGCTATCTCTCTCTTAATTCTGTGCCACCAGTAGTACTGTCTCAAGTCCCTGTACATCTTCGTGCCTCTTGGATGAATAGAATAGGTTGAACTGTGTGCTTCTTCCATCAACTCCTGACGAAGTTCTCCATTTGGAACATAGAGACGATCTCCGCATCTCAAAGTCCCATATTCATGTATTCTCAGTCCTGTCTGTATTCCCGCCTCTGTCCTCTGTCTAAGCCTCTGAAATCTGGTATCTGTTGGCAGGGCAGCCTTGATTCTCTCTACTAATGTCGATTGCAACTGGAAACTCGACAACCGTCCGTCTACTCCGGGCATAACGACCTCTATACCCATCTGCTCTAGCTCTCTCAACAGATGTTGCTGGGTAGTCATGAAGAATGCCATGGGTCTTCTGCTCAACGTGTCAGCTACTACGTTGGCCTTTCCCGGATGGTACTGTAGCTTGATCTCGAAGTCTGTCATCACCTCGAGCCAATGTCTCTGTCTCTGGTTTATCTCCTTCTGGGTGTAGACGTACTTTAGGTTCTTATGATCAGTAAATATCTCCACTCTTTCTCCATATAAATAGTGCCTCCAAAGCTTCAAAGCAAAAATCATCGCGGCAAACTCCAAGTCGTGGGTGGGATAGTTCTTCTCATACGTCCTCAACTGTCTAGAAGCATAAGCTACAACCATTCCATGCTGCATCAAGACACATCCTAATCCTTTCCCGGATGCATCACTATAGATCACGAATCCTCTGGGTCCAGAAGGTATGGTCAAGATAGGTGTTGTAGTCAAACGCTTCTTCAGCTCATCGAATGCCTTCTGACACTCCTCTGTCCAAGTGAACTCCTGCTCCTTTCGGGTCAAGCGTGTCATCGGATCGGCAATCTTTGCGAAGTTCTCTACGAACCTCCGGTAATATCCGGCAAGTCCTAGAAAGCTCCTCACTTCTGAGACATTGGTAGGGGTTGGTGTCACGTCCCAGTCCCAAAATACGTAGGACTAGGAATACGTAACACGCCAGCCGTATGTATACGAACTCCAATGTATGGAAACCATATACACACGTACGCTGTACATGAATATCCAATCCACAGTGGTAATATACTGTCACAACAAGTCACACGCAATCTATATCTCATCCATAGCACAAGTAATAGATAAATGGAAATCAATAACTGAATATCAAAGAAGCAGTCTCAAAATAGGAATCTCAAAGTGTGATAGTCGGGTGGAAACAAATCCACTGCAAATCGACTATAATAAACTACTAAAAAGATAAGAGAATAAACTCTAATATAAGAATAAATGTCTCGAAAAAGAATAGCAACTAGAATCTCTAAACAGCTGCAATGAATCACATATAATCAGAAGGTAAGATCGCCTCAGACTGATAGGTAGCGTCAGGTCCAGGTCCATACTCCTGCGGGTACTCCTGCTCATCTATATCTGGAAAGGGACCAGGTCCTCAGAGGGACGTAACAAGATACATATAAACATGCCAATAAAGTACTGAAATATAAACATCCATTGGGGTCGCCTAACCGTCTAAGTGAATGCAGTTAAGAACACCTTTTCCCACAAGTGAGCAATCTGGCTGAAAACCTGGGATTTGGCATGGTTCTCTATTGGAGATCCAGGGGCCTAAAAAGGCACGACGACTTTCGAACGCCGGAGGCCCGCCTGATAATAATATAATATATAGTGGTCATCACCACTCGTATCTCCGGCGGAGAATCCGGACGCACAATAGAAAAAGTGCAAAGGAGCTCAAATGCGGTACTTGTTGTTCTCCCCACCCAATGCTCTAAGCATGTCATGTCCATGACACAATAAACCTCTAATAACTGTCAGGTCTACTAGCATGCAAAGTTTCTATTGGCAGTTATCCCTATCCGTCGCACGACCTATACGTACCAGTGGCCAGCCGAGTACGCAAGTCCGTGTCCTACATGTGACTCACACTCGTGTAAGAAAAGTGTCATGGCCAATGAAACACAAATGCCTCATGAAGATGGGGTAGTCTTATAAAGTAGGTCCAATGCATATACATAAATAAAAACATAGTACGACGACACCGTCGTTGCACCCAAGTTTCCTTGGACGCGCAGTTTATATAGCAGTTAAAATAAATGAACTAAAATAAACAGAAATAAATATGCATGCATCATATGGAATGTAAATACAGTACAATGGCAAGGTATACTTGTCTGACAAGAAATCTGTAAAGTGTTAGCGCCCAAATATCAAGGACACGGAACTTGGAACTAAGGACTCCGAACAAACGTCTCTGGATGCTGAAATAAACAACACCAACATTTCCGAAATGAGAAAAATAGCTAAAAAGCACATCCCTTTCATCCAATTTGGACACAGGGGCAAAACAGTAATTTCGGGTAAAAGTGGGATCCACGTATGGCCCACTTTGCACTGAAAAGTGTGCCAATGGTAACAGTCTCTAAATGGGACAAACTATAGGTCAAACAACTCTAAATGTCAATACGAACCCAACGGTATGTCCAAATGTGGATTCCGATGAGCCGAACACAATTTTGTCTAAAAAGTCAACTATGGGCCCGCCAATTGGCGATTTGGTCAACCATCTCAGAATTGCGTGAAAATTGGGTCACAGGACCAACGCGTTAGCATGAGTCCAGTGGCGCGAGTTTCGTCGCAATCTGACAAGCGTGCACAAAATATGCACAAGTTCCACAAAAGTTGCGACACGGGGTGTGTCCACGGATACGGCCTGATTTCGGCGCGCACACGTGTCTGAATCAGTTCCCACGAATTTTTACGTGTCCGTTTACGCTACGTGCACCATTTGGTATACTTGGTACACGGCGGGGCGGTCCCGTTTGGCGGGGCGCGCTCCGTTTTCCAACTTTTAGAAATCTAAAAAAAGTGGGTTCACGAGGTCTTGTGACGAATTTAATTCTGTCCATAGCAGCTAATAATCTAGGGTTATTTAACAGAAAATAAACTAGGTCAAGTGTTCTACACATATCAAAAAGAATCACCGAATTCGGATCTCTGTGGTGGGAGATACGAACTCGGCAACATGGGTGGTCACCGCAGTTTTCTGCGATCACGGAATTCGGTCTGTTCGTGCCAACTTGGACGCTATTTTCGCCTATGGGTACACGTTGTTCAAGATCTGCTATTATACAAATATGGAAGAGGTTTAAGGGGTGAGCATACCGGTGAAGACGGAACGGCGTTTGGTTGAGCGAGTCGACGGAAAACAACTCCGGAGCGAAGGTGCCTCGTGTGGGATTCTGCAATGCGCGAGGTCGGGGTCGTCGGGATGGTTTGGACGGCCTGGCGGGGTTCTCTGGCTGCGGTGGCGGCTCTAGATGAGAAGAGGGGGTCTGGAGATTTTAGGTTAGATTTTTATGAAATAATATATATATATATATATATATATATATATATATATATATATATATATATATATATATATATATATATATATATATATATGAATAGAAATAGGAATAGGAATAGGAATAGGAATAAAAAGCGGGTCCGCGTGGGAAAAGAAAAAAAAAGGGGGGGGCGCTGTGTCTGGTCGTGGAATGGAATTCCAAGTGGTTTGGTTTTGTTTGCATGCTAGTTGGCTGTGTTGGCTGTGCTTCTAGTGTAGTTTGCTTTAAGTATGTTAGTTTGCTTTAAGAAGTATAGTAGTTTTATTATTACTTTATTAATTATTATTATATTATTAATTTCTTTTCTTTTCTTTTCCTTTCATTTTAAATATATATATACATATATATATTTGTATATATATATATATATATATATATATATATATATACTCATAAGAAATTTATAGATTAGAATAATGCACACCGTTAGGCTAGCAACTGCTCAAGGGGTCTCCTACCTGAAATAAATTTCAAAAAATTCCTGATGGTCCCATAAATGCTCAAAGTGCCCGAACACCTAAAATAAAAATTATTAAAAATCTATTTCTCCTATTTAGCCCTAATTACTACAATTTAAATTAATAATTAATAAATAAAAAGGGTATATACAATTTTTAGGAAGGGGGTTTTACAGTTGGCCATGTCTCTACAGATGAAATCTTCGCCGGATCTACTGAAATTCCATCTCCTGAGATGACGTGTCCAAGGAAAGCGACACGATCTAGGAGAAACTCGTACTTGCTCAGCTTGGCATAAAGCCTCTCTATCCTCAGCGTCTCTAACACTAGTCTCAAGTGTTCCTCGTGCTCCTCGTGGCTCTTCGAATACACCAAAATGTCGTCGATGAAGACTACCACGAACCGGTCCAAGTATTGGTGGAATATTCTGTTCATCAACTTCATAAATATAGCAGGTGCATTCGTTAGTCCAAAAGGCATCACTAAGAACCCGTAATGACCATAACGAGTCCTGAATGCTGTCTTTTGAATGTCTTCTCTTTGCACCTTCACTTAGTGATAATCCGATCTCAAGTCGATCTTTGTGAACACTACTGCTCCTGTCAGCTGGTTGAACAAATCATCAATCCACGGCAGGGGGTACTTGTTCTTGATAGTCAAAGCATTAAGGGCTCTGTAATCAATATACATGCGTACTGTTCCATCCTTCTTAGGCACAAATAATACTGGTGCTCCCTATGGTGATGCACTAGGACGGATAAATCCCTTGCTTTGCAACTCCTCTAATTATAACTTTAGCTCATCTAGTTCCTTCTTCGCCAATCGATATACATTAGAATATACCGGTGCTGCTCCGGGTACTAGCTCAATGGTGAACTCCACGCCTCTATCTGGCGGTAAGCCTGGCAATTCTTCGGGGAATACATCCTCGAATTATGCTACTATTGGCGGTGGTGCAATCTCCATAGCCATGCAAGTTTCTGCTATTTGTCCTACTCCTTGTTCGACGGTCCCTTGCATGTACTCGAACTCCGGTTGATCTGGTGGTCTAAAAGTGACGCTACCCTTCCTGCAGTTCAGTATGGCGTTATACTGGCTTAACCAGTCTATGCCTAACACAACATCAAAGTACGGCATGGGCAATACCAAGAATCGCGCTCTCATCTCTCTACCACATACAATTACTGAGCACATTCTGATAGTGCTGGTAACCGGCACGATACCTCCTCCGGTAAGAATCTTCCAACTCTTAGGTAAGGGAAAAGTCGCTACTCTATGCATTGCTACGAATCTACTAGATATAAATGATAATGTAGCTCCAGAATCAAACAACGCAGTTGCAGGTAATGATGCAACCAAAATGGTACATGTGATAGCTTCCCCTTCTGTTTCCTTCTCTGTAGCTGCTAGTGCAAAGGCATGTCCATGCCTCTTCCCTCCAGTCTGCTGTCGAGCTCGGTCAAACTGCGCCTCATGTGGGGCCAAGGGTGGTCCCCTCTGAAATCCTCCGGGTGCTGGTGGGCGTTGACCTCCTGGTGGTGGTAGTATCCTCGAAACTGGTGTTGTAGGCCTCTGTCCGGCTGGCAGTGCTGTCTCTCTATGTTGTGGGCAGTCTCGAACTTGGTGCTGGTCTAACCCACAAATCAGACATGTCCTCTGTCATGCCCCAGTCCCAAAAATATGTAGGACTAGGACACGTAAGCATGCCAGCCGCATGGATATGGCAACTCCAATATATGGAAACCAAATCCATACGTACGCTGTAATATGAATATCAAATCCACAAGTGGTATAAATATATGTCACAAGTCACAGGATATAATCTAAATCTCATCCACAGAAAATCAAATATAGATAAATAACCAGTATCTATGAAACTGTATCTCAATGAAAAGTATCTAAGGATGATAGTTGGATGGAAACAAATCCACTACCAACTCGAATGGAAAAGTAGATACAATATAAGTACAACACAATAAACACTATATAAGAATATCAGCTATCAATCACGGGCTCGAAGAGATGACATCCTCGAATCATATGTAACCATCCGAATCTACGCTCCTACGAATACTCAAGAACAGATACACCTGGCAGGGAACCAGGTCCTCATAGGGACATAACAAGATACTTAAACACATGCCAATAAAGTACTGAAATAAATATCCAAAGGGGTCGCCTAACCGTCTAAGTGAATGCAGTTAAGAACAACTTTCTCAACGCGTGGGCTATCTGGCCAAAATGGGATTGGCATGGTTCTCTTGGAGATCCAGGGGCCTACAAAGGCACGTCATCTTTCGAACGTCGGAGGCCCGCCTGATAATAATATAATATATAGTGGTCATCATGATCGCGCATCTCCGGCGGAGCGTACGGGTTACATAAGGAAAGTACAATGGAGCCCACACGCCTTACTTATTGTTCTCTCTACCCCATGCTCTAAGCATGTCACATCCATGACATGATAATACCTCTAATAACTGCCAAGTCTACTAGCATACAAAGTTTCTAACAACAGTTATTCCTAATGCACGGCCCACACATACAGGAGGCCAAACCCTGCACGCAAGTCTGTGATCTACGTGAGACTCACAACTCGTGTATCAACTGTGTCACGGCCAATGAACCTAATAATGCTACATGACAATGGGGTAGTCTCATAAACAAGGTTAATGCAAATACATAAATAAAAATATATCGCGACGTCACCATCGCGCGCATTTTATATAACAGTTAAAATATATGAACTAAAGACAGAAAATAAAGATGCATGCAATCATATGGAATAAGAATAACAGAACAATGGCAAGGTATACTTGCCTGGTAAGGAAGCTGCGATGTGCCAATAACCTGCTCCAGAAATCGCGCAGAACAAATCCAATATCCTATGTACATATGATATAATATAATAAAATTATTAGTCATTACACTAGTGCACACACAACAATATTTACACTGGACTCAGGGGTATACTAGGGGTAACACTAGTCATCTAACACGGTCAATTATGCGTTGAATTATGCGGGATCTCATCTTCAAGTGCTGTACACAATCAGACAGTCGACTGACAGGTGTCTAAGCCTAGTACGTTAAGGTACGCAAGGCAGGCAATTCATAAGTTCTTAGGGTCAACATGGTCAAGGTAAGTACGGGACAGTCAACGGTGTCCTAGGGTCGTACAGTCTGGATATATAGTCCTAATTATCAATTAGCATTTTCTTACATATATATTCATATTTATATAATAATATAACCAGCAATTTATTTACATGACTATTGGAATACATATATTTATATTAAATATGTACATAAATATATATACCAATTAATAATAAGCTAATGACTAACTAAATATACATCTACTAGATATATGTATGTATATACAGATTGAATAATGTTTGCGTACGCGTACGTGTATGTGTATGTGTACGAACGCGAGTTGGGTTTACCGACTCAAGGTTTTCTATCTGCTAACTATCAATAAGCAATACTAATATCCTACTGGCATACACACAAACCTACATAAAAGGAGAAGACAGACAGGTTCATACCTCGGAGTACGTGTACGGGTACGACGGTGAGATTGATGACGATGACGACGATGGTGGTAAGGACGACAATGCTGATGATGATAATGAATAAAAGTGGTGATGATGGTAGCTACATTGAAGACGATGATGGTGAGATGATGGTGAGTTAATGGTGAGTGATGCTGAGGATGATGAAGAGAATGATGGTGACGACTACTACGATGATGATGATGATGACGATGATGGGGAGATGATGGTGAGTTGATGGTGAGTGATGCTGAGGAGGATGAAGAGGACGATGGTGTTGACGAGGACGATGGCGTGGCGATGATGAACCTAGATGATGATGCTAATGATGGTGATGAAATGACGATGAGGGAATGACGATGAGGGAATGACGATGATAGTCGAGCCGATGACGACATCGACGATGATGATGGTGAAGGTGATGACAATGGTAGTGGTGTTATGATGAAGATGATGAAGAGTGTTGTTGATGATGATGCAGGTGGTGGCTCCGGTCAGTAGGGGATCCGGCGAGTGGGGGGTCCGGCCAGCAAGGTGGAGGAGGAGAGGAGGAGATCAGGGCGGTGATCATGGAGGCCAGGGAGGAGAGATCCGGCAATGGGGAGGAGGAGAATAGGGAAGCAGGAAGGAGGAGCTCGTGGTGATCGTGTAGTGGTGTGGGAGGAGAAGAGAGGAAGGAGGTCCAGGGAGGAGGCTGTGGTCGAGGAGGAGGCGAATGTTGGTGGTGGTGGTGTTGGAGGGTGCTATTCTCAGCCATGGGGAGACTGAGCAGGGAGGAGAAGGAGGCGGTGGTGAACGGAGATGAAGTCGGAGAGGGTGGTGGTGTTGGTGTTTGCAGGAAAGAGAGGGGCAGTGCAGGCGGGCTCCGGTCGACTCCGGTGGGGGTCGTGTGCTCCGGGTAAAGTCGGGACAAGCCATGGTGGGGGTCGTTGTGGTGATGAAGTCATCAGGGACGGTGGCTGGGATATCCGGCGGGGTGTCGGCCATTGTCGAACGGAGGAGAGGAACGTAGGGGTGATAATGGTGGTTCAGTTGCTCGTCGGGGGAGGCCGATGATGGCGGCGAGTCGACGAGATGACAATGGTGGTGGTTGGTGGTTCGTGTAATAGGGTGGGGCGGTGCAGGCCGGAAAACGGTGGCCGCTGTGTCGAGGCTCGTCGAGATGGACTCGGCCGCTGCTGTTTCCAGCGAGGGCGTCGACGATGACGGAGCTCGGGAGCTGACCGGTCGAACGTTGTGGAGGAGTGCAGGGTGGTGGCTGCTTGCACGGAGGTGGTTGCTCCGTCGAGGTCGACTGAGTGTTGGGCTCCGGCGACGAGCTGGAGGAAGGAGGAAGAGGGTGAACAGGAACATAGGGGATGGGTCGGCTGGATAAATTAGATTTGGTTTTAGGTTTTGGAAAAAAAATAAAGAAAGAGGGATATTTATACATGTAGGATTTTGGGTTTGGGTTTGACCTAGGATTAGGGCTTGGTCAACACTCCTTGGGCTTGGGCCTTGGGCTCTCATGAGGGTGTTTGGGAAGGCTAGAATTTGCATTAATTAAATGCAAGGATAGAATTTAGATGGGGGACGATGTGCGCGTTGTACATCCCAAAAATAATAGAAAAAATCTATGTGAAGGGAAAATTGGGTTTCTTCACGTATTGTCCAAGAGTGGGGATACCTCAATACATTTTTGCATAAAAGCCCCCCAACAATTGGAAAATTGCACAAAGGCGGAAAATTGGATTTAATTAATTAAATCAACGCGCACGATATTCTAGAATTAATTAGGAGTACATGGGATTAAATTTAGGCGGGCCACAATTATCAGGGGCGTAGAGGGGACAGTGTAAAATATTAATAAAATTTGGTTTGCACAAAATGGTCAAGATTGTGTCCCCAATTTCGATTGGGACGCACAAGGGTACAAAATTGGAATTTATATCGAATTAAGAAATAACATCCGTGACGTTTATTGTGCGGCTAAAATATAGCATCAGAGAGCAATATTATAAGTTGTACAAGGGTCAGAATAGTAGGCGGACATGTCTAGGATGAGATCGTGAAGTTTGTAGACAGGCAATGGCTAGTGAGGTACTCCAATTATCGAAGCAACGGTAAGGTGCGCTACATGATATTTAATTATTGCATAATTAAATAAAAGCTGTGTTCTAATTCTAATTGGTTCAAACTAGCCATAGTTTCACTATCTAAACAAATTAGGCCTAATTTTGGGTGAGGGGGTTTACATCCTCAGTCTCTTTCTGTAGTCCTTCTCGTAATATCCTCTCTTACCACAGTGGTAGCAAGTCGGAAGCTCCTTTTGATGGTATGGCGTCGTCCTCTGCTGTGTCTGTGCTCCGGGACGTCGGATCGGTCCTCCTGCTCCGGGCTGTGCTTTGGCTGGTATTGTTGTGCTGGAACGTCTAGCTCCTCTGACGATGGCCTCCTGGATTCTCGCCTCCGCAAGAACCTCTTCGTAAGAAATCCTCGCCTGTGTGTTGGTATACCTCTGCAGCTCGAAGGTGAGGCCGTGATGGAATCTCTGGGCCTTCTCTGGATCATTGGGTATCAGGACGGCACCAAATCTGCTAAGGCAGCTGAACTTCGCATCATATGCGTCAACAGTCATATTCTTCTGTTCTAGATGTAGGAACTGGGAGTACAGGGCATTTCTGACTATAGCTGGGAAATACTTTGCATGGAAGTATTCTAGGAATTTTTCCTAAGTCTGGTTCTTGCCTACACTGCGCTCAATAGAATCCCACCAGTGATGGGCGTTGCCTTTTAGTTGGGCCTGCACTGCGGTCATCCAAAGGTCTGGATGCAGTTGTGAAGCCTCTAGTAACATCTCCATGTTGGCGACCCAATCGGAGATCTGTTCTGTAGTCTCATTTCCTGAGAAAGTATCAGGTCCCATCTGTTAGAACCATCTAACAGTGCCACCTATCTGGGCCGGTGGAGGTACTGGTACGGGTGCTGGGACATGTGTCCTCTTTAGTACTGCCATCAAACTCTGTCTCAATGTCTCGGTCTGATGCCACTGTGCTTGCATCATGGTCTGAAAGAACTGAAGCATCTGTGGCTGTCCATCTAGCTGTGGCATCTGGGGTGTATAAGGTGGAGGTGGTGGTAGTGGAACCTCTGGCTGTGCGGTAGGTGTCTCCTTAGATGTCGGCCTTTCGGTCTGCGGCATCGGTGTAGCTCCTTAAGTCTGTCCCTCAAAGTGCTGTATGGGGATCGTCTGGGAAGTCTGTCCCTCAGGCTGCGATGTAGGATTGTCCAGAGAAGTCCCGTGCCAATGTATCAGCGGGGTCTGTAGCGATGGTTGCCCTTGGGGTATCTCCTCTCTTTGGGTGGTGTTGTCTGGCACCGCGGCACTGGGTGCTCCTCGTCCACTGTGCAAGTTCATCTTGCTGCAAGAGACAAGATTTTATTAAAAAGGAGTACGGAATCAAGCAAACAGGATGCAGATATTTAGAAGTATTACGAAGGAAGTTCAAAGATGCAGTCAAAGTGGATGAGACCTAGAAATTTCTATCCTATTGCAGGCTTGCTGGGCATGTTACCATTCCACAAGCGAAAAAGTTGACCTGTATGGGCCACCACTAAAACCATGTCACGCCCCAATCCCAAAACATATAAAATTAGGCCACATGGCAATAGCCAACTGTCACGTATCCGAGGACATCCCAATTTAATGGATCCAACGAAGAGTGCTACGCTGTCCTAAATAACTAACATGTCTCAATATCAGTCAACAAAAGGTAAACTAATCTCATCCATAATATAAACAGCAAGAAGTACTAAATAGACTGCTGGAAGATAAATGTCAGTCTCAAATATTATAGTACAACCAAGAATGTCTGGTGGGAACAAACCCACTACTATGACGAAAGAAAGTGCTAAAATGAAAGAGAAAAGATAAAGACTAAGGCATCAGCTGACTAGATAATGATGCTCTCAATCCTAGGCAGTAGGCCTACCAAGTGATCACAGAAACTGCGAAGGTAGAACCTCTAACTCTCCTGCAGTAGCGAATCTCGTCTCCTGTCCTGGGCCGTATACTGTGGGGTAGTAAGCCTCATCCAAATCTGGAAAGGTACCAGGTCCTCAGAGGGACGTAACAAGATACATAGAAGCATGACATATATAAATACTGAATAAAATAAATACAATAAAGGGTATGCTAACCATCTAAGTGAATGCAATGTGAGGACAACTTTGGTACATATGGGTAGGCGTAGGCATAACATCCAACACCCCGAAGAGCGTGGCAGCAGTACAGTATATCGTCCATATCGCTTCGAAGAACGTGGCAGCAGTGTAAAGGGAGTCATTGGATCCGTGGCTCCTTTGGATACTACGGACTCCAATGGGTGTATCCCATACGCCTACTAATGTCCTCCCCTCCTAATATAGATACGCCAGTCGAATACTCGACGTGCATACCCCGTATCTATATGCCAAGTTTCTACCAATAAAATATAACCTGAACTACGTACTAACCGTGATGTAGGTTACACGTACCAATAGCTAGTCGAGTACGCAAACCCGTATCCCAATATGAATATGTTTCAGTGAACGTGTAAGGTGTCAGGTCTCAGACGATAACAGGGTATCGTCCAATGGGGTGAGTCTGCTAAGAACTAGTCCCAGTATACAATTCATCAACGTATCCGTCGACTGCACCCGAACAATCTCGGACGCGCACAGTTGTATAAAGTAAAAGCAACAAGAATACAATACAACATATGCATAATTTAAATTAGACAGTAAATATGGCAAGGTAACTTGCCTGGGTCCTGAAGCTGTGAATGCCAGAAGCCGGTTCCTGCAGTGTCTCCTGGCTGATCCAAAGGTCCTAAACACAAATACAATATAACAATCTAATATCAGACGCTAAACATTAAATGTACACGACTACAACGTGACGCTTGAATATTATCGCAAGTTCACGTCTGTTCGAATATAGCGTCATATGTGCGCGTAGCTAAGGTGCACATATGTCCTGTGCTCGATCATCCTGGCCCTTGAGATAATAATTTTAAGTTACGGTCTGACC
Organism: Iris macrosiphon; assembly: GCA_036927795.1. Classification (NCBI taxonomy): domain Eukaryota; kingdom Viridiplantae; phylum Streptophyta; class Magnoliopsida; order Asparagales; family Iridaceae; genus Iris; species Iris macrosiphon. The sequence continues at coordinate 247,057,747 of JAYESA010000005.1, forward strand.
ACGATCTCTGTTCTGTGCGAACACATGCTCCTTGGTTTCTATGCTCATTGTTCGTGGTTTATGTACCAATATTAGGGTGAAAATGCTAGTCCTTGATGTTATGTCTCATGATTAAGGGATTTGCTAGTAAATACACAGTTCCTAAATCTTATTAGTTATTAATCCAATATGCATATAATTAGGGTTGTGTCCGATATCAAATTTCTCAACACGATGCTACGATATTAACATGAAGAAGCGGAGGTTCTACGTGGTTACCTCTATGTGTCTTGCTCGGACAGGGCCTGCTCTCGTCGAGGCATACTCCGGCGGAAGGGCGGCTCCGGCAAGGTGGCAGCGGCGGCGGCACTGCAGCAGATGCGGCAGCGGCAGCAATGGCAGCAGCGCTACGGGGGGTCGTTTTGGCGCGCGGTGGCTCGTCATGAGGCGGGGCAGCCGTGTCGGTCATCGAGGGGCCTGGGGTGATGGGAGCAGTCGGGTCTCAGTCGAAGGGGGTGGCGGTGATGGGAGCAGTCGGGTCTCGGCCGATCGAAGGGGGTGGCGGTGATGGGAGCAGTCGGTCTCGGTTGAAGGGGGCGGCGCCGGCGTTGTCAAGCGGCGGTGGTGGCGGTGATGGCTCGGATGCAAGGGAGAGAGTATTCGGCAAGGGTTAGGGTTTGTGAGGGTTTTGTTGGTTTAGGGTTTACATGAATAAAGTTATGTATTTATATAGGGGATGAACTTCGGGGTTGGCCTCTGGGTTTGGGCCTGCCAGGGTTCAATGATAAGGGCTGGTCAGGTCCAGTTGAGGTACAATTAGCCATAAATTAATTAAATAAATTAATAATTAACTGCGCAAGGCGAAGTTAATTCGCATTGTATAGCTAAGGTTGCACTACGGTCAGAGGGTACCTAAAATTGTCTCACGTAATTTCAATTCTATCTGTTTATCCCTAGTCTCTAATTAAAAATTACAAATAATCCCTAAATTGGTTGAGGGGGTTTACAATTAAAATAGTAACTAGAATTACATGATTACAATTATAATTAAAAATATTACAAATCTTTCTTCCTGTTCTCCTTCTCTTCTCTTCTCTGCTTACTTTCTCCCTCTCTTCTCTTTTCTGCTTATTCTTCTTCTTCTTCACTTCCTGCATCATTTCTTCCTCCCTCCCTCTCCTTATAATACGAACACACCAACACCTAAACCAACTACCTTATTAAATCAACTATCCACATTTAAACCCACATTTAAACCACCATTGACTAAACCACATTACACAAACCAATACACCACAACCAACCACATTTAAACCAGGAGGAGAGCATATTTTTGCCAACTCAGTAGACGAAAATTTGTGTGTTCCCGCCCAAAATTCGGATTCAGGTTCTCCAAAATTTCGCCATCTGGGTTGGCGATATGTATCGAAATTTAAATTTTTTTTAACTTCTATTGTTATATTTAATTAATATAAAATTATTATCGGTACAGTAAATTTTTTGAAACAACAACCGACCCATGTTTTCTTCCATCCAAATGGGTCCACTGCTAACCCAACCCATTTCCTTTAAGTAAAACCCAAAACCCATTCTTAAACTACCCAACCCCAATGACCCTAAATATATATCCTTATTCTTCTCCTCCTAACTCTTAAACCTGTATTCCTTTCCTAAGTAACAATTCCTAAACTAATCAGCCTAAGCACTAGGACCGTTCCTATTTACTTATTCTATCGGGTTCTAGACTTAATCCGTACCTACTTGAACCAAGTAGTAATATAGCATAGCTACAGTACTTGTTCACACTGACCCGGACACCCTCCCCCCATTTCCCTCCGCTCACCACGGCCACGTATCCCCTTCAGGCGGACCCTTGCCTAGGCTTCCCGTCGATTACATGCGGCGTACGAAGCCGACGTGTTCTGTGAAGAAGAACAAGGATTGACTGCAGAACCCGACCGCAAGGAACCAAGTTCAAGGACTCTGCTCTCCTTCCCTGTTCAACCAAATCCCGAGCTACTTTCTCAGGTTAGTAGACAAACTAACCCTTTTTAGTTCTACATGATTAGTTTGAAGTGTCCTGAAGAATTATCAGGTTTAATTCTAGTTCCAAAACCATGAAAAACCATAGCAGAACTTACTGCCCATTCAACGAAATATAGAACCAATTTCACATACTAAATTTTGGTCAACTTATCTATGATCCTGCCAATTTCCAGAACCTAATTTAACTTGAAGATAGATCAAAACCATGTGTAAAGTAGGCCATTTGAAACAGTTTCAAACACTGAAAAAGTCCCGAACAGGGTCCACCCCGACAAACCGGACCACCCCAGCTCGAACCAATTGCACCGAAAGGCGCGTAAGGTCTACCCTGATGTGTGGACTTTGGCGGAATTCGAATTGGTCGCGTGTGTGCGACGAATTTGACCCGTATCCGTCAAAATTTACCGTATCGAGGTTTAGCGAAAAATTGTGATTACTTTCTGTACGTTCATCGCGTCACGACGAAACTTATACCGTTGGACTCGCAGTATACGAATCATCCTGTGAGCCAAGTTTCGTCCAATTCTGAGAGTGTCGACCGGATTATCCAATTGCGGGTCCCACGATCCGAGTCGATGGGCGTTTTTGTGATCGACTCATCGAAATCCAAATTTGGATATACTGTTGAGTTCGTATCGTCGTTTAGACTTTGTTGACATATAATTTTCAGAATTTAGAGACCTTTAACTCTAGCACATTTTTCGGTACAAAGTGGGCCAACCGACAAATCTTATTTTGAATATGAAACTGTCGATTTTGTCTCTGTGTCCAAATTGGATTTATGGGTTGGTTTTTTTTACTATCTTGCTGATTCCGGACATCTTGGTTATGTTTCTTTCAGCATCCGGAGTTGTTCATTCTGTTTTCTCTTTTCGTGCTACTTCTGACTTGACGAGTTCGCTACCAGAGCATTGTCTAGACTCTTCCCGGACGCCAGGCAAGTATACCTTGGTATGATTACTGTTTATATATATTTATTTAAGCATGTATTATATTTATTTCTTATTCACTTTAGCACCTGTGATATAACATGTGCGTCCAAGCTAGACTTGGGTGCAATCGACGGAGTTCGTCGGTTCTCTTGCTATTTATTTATTATATGCATGCTGACTTAGTTACTAGATGACTACCCTATAATTATGGAATATTTTCATATCTCCTTGGCCATGACACACACATAACACGGATATGAGACTCATGTTAGGGGTACGAACTATCGTACTCTACTGACCATCGATACGTACATGACGTGTGACGGTTAGAAATGTAACTGCTTTGATTTAGTGTATTAGAGACTCAAGTAGTTACAAGCTGGACATGTTGTGGATACAACTTGGTCAGTGTGGGGATTGTGGGGGAGGACAGTCACTAGACGTATGGGCTTCCCAATCGGTGAACCATAGGATCCGGAGGGACTATGGGAGATTATGAGTTTGATTATCATGTCGGCCTCTGACGTTCATTGAGCGTTATGCACGGATACAGATGACTGCTTGTAGTATATGTATATATCATGAGGCTACCCTTGCCCATGCGTTGAACGAGGTCCTCTAAATGTACACTTAGGAGGTTAGAAATACCCTGTTGCATTTATTATATCACAGTATACATAGCATGCTATTTTTTTTATATCTTGTTCCGTCCCTCTGAGGACCTGGTTCCTTTTCAGGTTTGGACGAGCAGGGGTATCCAGAGGTGTACAGACCTAGTCCTGATCCCGCATTTGTGGACGAATAGGTCTTGCCATCAGAGTTTCCATGATTTTCTTCTAGATGGATTATCTATATCATAGCACTATCTTTTTATTTCATGATGTACTGGACTATTTCTTGCTTTCATTAAATAATAGTCATTTGGTAGTGGATTTGTTTTCACCCGACTATTAGCACTCTTGTATTATTATTTCTTGCAGCTTATATATCATTTCTGTTTCCTGCTTAGCTTATACTTGTTCATGTGGATGAGATCATTAATTATAGAATTGTGACCCTTAGCTACACTTTATGAGTCAGAACCAAAACTACAGCGTAAGTATGCATCGTAGGTTCCATATATTGGAGTAGCCTAAGTATGCATGCCAACTGACATTGTCACGTGCTGGTCCTACGTACTTTGGGACCGGGACGTGACAGTGTTTGATTATAGTTATATAATATTATGTAGTTAAACAAATGGTTAAATTTTATTTAATTTTTAATTTTTAATTTTTAATTTTTAATTTTTAATTTTTAATTTTTAATTACGTGAGGATATACGTACAGCTTATACAACTAGCATTTTCAAGACTTTGTATAAAGAGTAGCAATATATCCATAATAAATTATAATTAAAATATTTTTAAATATTTAAACTATTTTATAATAATATTAAAAAAAATTATTTTACGTGCAATATACATGCATTTACTAGTCTCTACACTTTTAATGAGGCTTCAAAACGGCTCAAAAAGTGAGTCGTCTAAGCCGTTTGTAAATCTTCCACCATTTATTTAAAAAAATTAATATCACATAAAAAATATTGAAAAATTTAAATTTGTTACAAATAACGTCATGGGTATTCGAATTTGATCAATCAAGGAGAATGCCTCCCACCTTAAAAAATTAATATTACGTAAAAAAAATTGTTGAATAAAATTAATTTTGTTATAAATAACGCCATGGGAATTCAAACTTGACCAATCAAGGTGAATGTCTCTCACCTTAACCACATGAGTTAGAAGAGATGTTTGACTAAAGTTATAAAATATTATGCAGTTAAACAATTAGTTAAAAAAATTTTAATTACGTGCATAACAAATTATAATTAAAATATAATTAAATATTTAAATTATTTTATAATAATATTAAAAAAATACGTATAACGCTTACTAGTTAAGACATAAGCAGAGTACTTCTCACATACTGATGTAAGTCGAAAAACTTCCGTTCTACTCTTTGTAACATAATAAATGTCACAATTCAATTTTCAAGAACAAGGGAAACATCTCCCACTATAATGTATTCACTTCTACCTAGGGGACGTTTGGTTCAAGTTTTAAAATCTTGAAAATAAGCTTTAGATTTTTTTTACTCTTGTTTGATATGTCTAGAATTAAAAATTAGAAAAAAAAATATAAGAGTTTATATTCCCATTGTTGTGAAAAAAGAAATTTCCAAGGACTTCTTGGAAATAATTTTACTTTTCTAGAAATATTGTTTGAATATTTTGTTTGAACAATAACACCCTCATTTTAAAATTTTAACTTCTATCCCAAATATATAAATTTAGGTAATAGAAAATTGAAAGGATATTTCTGAAAAACTAAATAAAATAATTTTTTTTCTATATTTTCAACCTATCCTAATTAAACATGGGTTATGTATGTTGATTTTTTTTTCTATTGAAAAGGAATGAAAAATTAATTCATAGTAATACAAAACCTTCATTCAAACGATCTCCAAATGTAAACAATGAGTCGATCAACAAATCTATATTATGTCAAGAATACTTTGAGGGTGAGTAATCTTTTATAAAAAGGAAAAGTAACCTTGGCCAATAATCGATCCTTCGGATATTCTGGTACAAGGTTTGATTTCTTTTCACACTTCAGTTTGGTTTCTTTTCACACTTCAGGGCAGAAGGAGAGAGATCAGAACAGTTAATAAAAGTGAACATGCAACACAACACAGTGCCGAATAATGTTCTCTTGCTGGTTTAGATTGCAAGAAATGGAGAGAAGAAATAATTATACGATTTATATATAATTCATTCTCCGATACATGATTCAATGCATCTAAAACTCAGTTTCAATAGAAGCTAATCTATAATTGAGAGAGGGTCACGATTCACTTTGTCCTGATTAATCAATACCGTAAGAATTTTTCCATAATCATGATATGATTCTAACTGGATATTCAATCCACAAGCTAACACAGTTCTCCTGCTAGGAGCGGGACACTATATTCGTTTCTCAAATAGGATATGTCGAGAAGATCATTAAGCTATTTGGCGTGAATAAGAGAGAAGGCTTAGCAGTATTCCATTCCCCTCAAACATACGGCTTTGATGTGAAGAAGGAAAGCTTATTTCCTATCATCGACTATAACGTGCACCTATTGGTAGCCTTATATATTTGACTATTACAAGGTGGTATATTTATTTTTCTGTTGTATTAGTCAGTATATGCAGGAAACTTGGAAGTCTTTGGAAGCGGATAAGCATATGGAAAGTGCTTCGGAGGATCAAAGATCTACTTTCGGTTATGTATTTTTGTTTCGTACAACTGATATTTCTTGTTGTAGCAAAAAGCAATAATCAACGTCTCTTTCTACTACCTAAGCAGAGTACAATGCTTCTTCCATTGCAACTCAAAAATAAATTATGTTACGACGGTTTGTTGAGAATGTTCACCTTTTAATTAAAAATCCAACTATTGTTCGCAGTAACAATCAAAGTGTCCTAAAGCTAAGCTACAAATCCAATTTGTCATGTGTTACAAAATATATTAAGATTGAATATCATTTTATTCCCAGATGAAGTGCTTGAAGGGAACTTTGAAATTTGAAAGTGCGGAGAAAAGACAATGTTGACAATAAACAAAAAATCAATTTTCCATGGGGTTGTACAAGCTTTTCCATCTTTAAGGAAGAGTGTTGAAATTAACGTATGTTTTATATGAGGATAATTTAGTTACCATAATAGTAACGCATGAGTTATGTATTCAAATGGTCATGAGTTATATAGGTTACGTAGCTCAATAGTCAAAAGTTACAAAGTCGAAGTGTCATGGTCTCTAGTTTAAGCTATAAGCTGATGCATGATATTATTTCATAACAAGCTGAATAAAACGGATATTTTACTTCATTTCTTGTTGTCTTAATTCACATTTATGATTATTTTCTAGTGCATCTCACACTGGGAACTATTTGGTTGCATGAAAGTGCGAAACTGGAAAATTAGAGTTTGCGTACGCATCGCATAGGCATAAATTTGGATTTTCCAAAAGTTGTTTGGTTGGTGAAATTGGAAGATATGAAAGTAAAAAAAAAAAACTTCCGTTGTTTGGATGGTTGTTGAAAGTGAAAAAAAAAATTACGTTGTTTGGATGGTTGTTGAAAGTGGACGTTGATTGGAATTATTGTGAACGTAGGTATGCTTACCTCCCCTCCCCTCCCCCCACCACCTTTTTTTTCTTCCCAACTAATTTTCATTGAATTAGTAAGTCTATTTTTTTTCTTTCACACAATCACTACCAAAATAATACAGATTAGCGACACAGAAAAAACGTCGCTAAAGTAATATAGCGACGTATTTAGCGACGTTTACGTATTATCGTGTATTTGATGGTCACAAAAAGATGAAACGTCGCTATTAGTCGTTATAGCACCGTATATTAGCGACGTGGTATAATTTTTTTATATTTAGCAACGTTTAGCGTTGCAACATCGTCGTATTAGCGACAAACACTGTGTCGAGAAACGTCGCTAATATTTTTGTACTTAGCAACGTTTTGCTACGCAAAATTGGTTTTTCTTGATGACATGGCAAATATTATTGTCACGTCCCGGCCCTCGGCCGGACCTCCTCGCATGAATGTGATGTCGCGCGAGACTAAGTTGTCCTCGCGCAAGGCAAGCACTGAAACGGCTGATGATTTGTTAAGCCACAGAGTCGCACAGATAGTCCCGAAGCAGCGAAAGTTGAGTAACACAAGTATGAAATAAAAAAAAGCTCATTATTGATTTTTGAAACATAGGTTACAAGTGGCGCTAGGCCGAGTATTACAATCGCTCAAGATCTCTCTCTCTCTTGAAACCATAAACTGTGCCAAGCGGCTTACAACAAAGTGAGTGAACCATGATATGTGAAGTGCATCAAATCGTGACATGTTCCATGTGACGAGCATTGACAACACGTGAAGCAGTATACTACAAAGGAATATGTAGAAACATAAGTAATTCTACTAGAAGAATTCTAAAATAGTAAAGCGAGCATGCATTTTGTTCAGCCGGTTTACTTCCATGTTCTATACGAAATGATAAAGAGTGGGATTATTCCCTTAGCAAGGTTGGTTCACTTCTTTTATTAGCATGCAATAGATGAATTGTCTAGCGACTAGTATGTATTGTCCAAGTTCTTAGGTATGAAGGCCAAGCAGAGGCAAGTTCACCAAAGCCACCCATCTTAACGATGAATCGCATTGGCAGAGCAAGACTCCAAGCGCGTCTTTGAAAGTCTAAATCTGAACATCTTTTGAAGGGCCAAGTCCAAACGTATTTGCAATCAAGCGAGTCATCTTGTTAAGATAGGCGGGACAGGTCATCGCACTTGCGACATTTGAATCGGCTCTCTAGGTTGGGCGGAACGAGTCGTTACATAATACACCACTCAGAATAAGTCTAGTCCTCGAGACTTCTTGAGCACAACTCGTCCTACCACACCATTATCCAATCTAGCTCAAGTATATTTTTTCGTATCATTAGACCCGTTCGAACACAAATTCTTATTTGTTTTCCTCATTCTGCGTCATACGCATGCTTAGCCAGTTTCATTGAATGACTTTATCACTCAATTTGAGCTGACTATCTCCACTCGATTAACGCATTTTCTGACTCAGTCTCTATCGCATCTTAGTACATAACTATATTGTTCAACATGAGGTATGTTATAATCCACCGTGTACGAAATCTTAGGCTGAGGCTAACTTATCCAAATCGTTATACGCATTCATGCAAATCTAAATATATTCACCTACCGATGCATTCAAGTTCAGCATATCACTAAGTCTAGAGCATACACATATTTAAGGCATCCTCAAAATATATGCAGTTCAACCAAGCTTAGCGACAACAAAATCCAACAAGCTACTAGTGAAGGCATCACATATTTTTCAAAAATCTTCAAGTTTGAATCTCAACTAGTCTTCCAACTCGATAAACTCCAAGTCTGATTCGCTTACGTTCTATCTCCCAGAACTTTTTGATACAATGTAACCATCGACCAACCAAACTCCAGATAATTTTATTATCGTCTATCTCAATCCTTAGGCAATATGATTCCGCTAAGTCATTCACGTACATTCATATCACATTCTCGGTCGCAATCCCCTAATATTGATTTTTATTTCATCGAATTCTCTGATTCATTATTATGTCTTCCAAGCAACGATTTAATTCATTATCCCAACTTTACTTGAGTATCACCAATTCCTTACATAAGCATGCGTTCGACAAATACTCGATATCATCTCGTTCCTTTTTATCGCACGACCTATTCAATCTAATGACTAGCACCCAAGTCCTATTGTCCATTCCGTTCGTGAAAAATATCAACTTCACTAGAGCACACTTCCAGTTCCAAGTCCTAACTCAAAGTCTTGTTGCCCCAGCTCTATGGTTTTACCCAGGCAACTCTTTTAGGTCGTCCACACCATTTCTATCACTTGGAATAGGATCATCTGCCTAACCATTAGGTCAGCTCATCAGGTTATAGTTACAAATCAAATCACCATCCTCAATGTTCTATCCAAAATATTATGGTCCCCCAAAACTAAGGTCAAACTATTGTTCGTTCGTACGGGATAATCTACCCAAGCTTTCGTCACTTAGATTTCTAAACATCGAGCATAGATCATCCTACTCGCATTACAATATATCGTTCACGGGGTCCGAGTCCGTTCAATAAAGTCGTTCCTAAGGTAAGTCTGTTCCAACTTAATCCTCGATACATCCCAATTGAACATACCTCTATCCGAATGATTCACCTAGTCCTCAAGTTTAAGCGATAAAGCCTACTAGTCCAATTCAAAATTTTGATCACCGAGACAAACCTAAATTTACTAAGTCATCAATTCCCAATTCGCAACTCTAAACCACCAACTGCACGTTATATTTCCTAAGTCACCAAATCTCGAATCAAATTTCTAGGTCGTCCAATATTGTTACACATTCGATCATGAAATTCGCCTAGCATGATTCGCTTCAAGTTCTAAACCAACAAATCCTCAGTACTCGCTCATTCGATTCACTTTTATCCTCAAACTTACATTATCATCAACCATATGCTAGAACAATCCTCGAAATCACTAAGTCTATGAAATCTGTAAACTCATCGAACACTACTCGTTGTGTATTACTTTCGTCCAAGTTATAGATCGACTCAAATATTTTTTCTCAAAAGTTTCTTCGTCCATCAAGTCACGTTCCTCAAATAACCGTTCATGCCATAGTCAAGATTAAGCTAGCAAAATCATCCGAAACATCGACGTTATCGTTCGTTCAATCTAAATATCCTCGAGTCCATGTCTATCCATCTTTATTACATTCTATTTCATCAAGTTCGTCTGTATGACCATCGAAATCCATTCACACCATATTATTTGTTGCAACCCATATCATCTTCTTATCCTCAATATGTTTCAATATCCTCAAGTATATCCGTATAACCATCGTTTCGCATAAATCATTTTTGTTTCAGCCGAATACTATCTTCCAAACTAGATTCAAGATCGACTGTAAACACCCTGATTTTCAGAATAATTTTAATATATTTTCCCCCCAATTTTTTGGTATTTTTCTGGAAGACGAACCAAGGTAATTGTGAGTTAAAGATTTTTAAATGTTGTTAATTGATGTTAAAATATTATGAAAATAATATTTTATGGTGTAAAATGGAAAATCGGACATGGGGTATTTTTTAGTGAATTTATTGGACTCCGGAGTAGCGTTTTAAGCCCTAAAAACTATTGGATTGATAAACCGAACCTAAACCCAAATTAAACCAAACCAACCCTGAGCAAACCAAACCAGCAAATTGGGTCGGGTCGGGTCGGATCTGAGCCAAACCCGACCCGAAACCCATTGGGAAAACCCTAGCCGAGAACACTGTTGCGGCTATTTAAGTCGGCCTAGGGATCCGTGAAGCCGCCGCCGCCACTCACTTCTCCACTCCTCCCCGCCGACACAGCGATCTCCGCCGACGCCGACCCAACTCTGACGACTCCCCGCTCAGCCTGCTCCCTCACCACCCTAACTCCACTACCGCCGTCCCCTGAGCTCGACTCCGCCGCCGAGCCGACCTAGCCGTCCTCCTCCCATCTCGAGCGACGTCGACCCCATCCTCCGCTCTAGACCGCCGCTCGATCCCCCGCATAGCCAGCGAGCTCACCGACCCCTTGCCGCCGAGTCCAGCACGACCCCGACTCCCCTCAACCCTCGACCCGCCGCCAGGCCATCCGACGTCGACTTCCACCGCCGCTCGACTCATCGAGCCTCGCCGACCCAGCACCGGCCTCATCCGCCGTGTCCACCGACCACAGCGACTCAACCAGGACACAGTTCGAGTCGGACACAGCGAACAGTACCCACGGACGCATGAAAACTCAGATTCACGGAGCCCTGTTCAGGTACCGTTTTCTCCCTCCTCGTAACTCCGTTTTCGATTTCGTCAGTTGTAACACGTACACTGTATAACCCTCTCGGTGCCCGTGCAACTCACTCGGTGCATCGCGTCCTATGGTGATCGCAAACCGTGATCCAAAAACAGAAAAAATAACGCCCTGTTTTACCCCGGAACTGAGTACGCCCCACCAAACGGGACGACTTGGTCGCACGCGGTCTTTACCAAAACGTGCGCGCCGTTGACACGGATGTGTGGGATTTCACAGAAGTCGATTCGGATGTGCGTGCACACCGAAATCAATACGTATCCGTCGACAATGCCCCGTATCCGTCCATTCTCGAAGACGTTGTAACTTTGTGTACACACGTCGAATCGAGACGAAACTTACGCCATTGGACTCGTAGAGATACGCTGGTCCTGTGACCCAAGTTTGGTTCAATTCTGAGAACGTTGACAAAATCGCATGTCGTGGGCCCCATAGGCTCCACTCGACGGGCGATTTTGTGATCAGCTCATCGGAATCCAATTCTAGAAGTTCCGTTGGGTTCGTATCATCGTTCCTGACTTGTTGACACTAAGTTGGACGAATTTGGAGACCCTTGACCCTGACACATTTTTTGGTGCAAAGCAGGCCCACATACGGACCCCGTTTTGACCCGAAATAGTCATTTTTGCCCCTGTGTCCAAATTGGACTTAAGGACAGGCGTTTCTAGCTATTTGACATCTTCTGAGATGGTTGGTGATGTTTATTACAGCTTTTGGGGTAGTACCCACAGGATCCACTGATACCGGGACGACTGTTGATATTCAAACACCAGGCAAGTGTACCTTGCCAAACTCTGCAGTATTGTTACATATTTTTCTTGCTTCATTATATTGATGTGCATGCTTAACCTAGGACCGTGTGACGTACTTAGCGTCCAATTATTAGTCGGGTGCCAACACCGTACGCGGTGTTGTGTATTATCAGCTAGAGATGGACATTCGTGACACTTTATATTCTCGTACTTGTCTTATCAAGTACCATATGACCCAGGACACTTGACACCATTCATGAGACAGGATCTTCCTGAGATATTCGTGGTGATTCTATATAGGATACAGGACTTGACAGAGATACTATGTTCATAGATACTTTATGACTTATTGCATTAGCTATGATCCCGCTGACATGGACGTGAGACGTTATGGTCATGATATGCGTGGTTACATTAGGTGGGGAGAGACACACAGGCTACAGGCTATTTTCTATATATATCTACTACTATTGTGAGGCCGTAGACTCTCGTAGCAGAGCTAGGCACATTACGTGTTATTACCACTACCGGCTCCCCGACATAGAGCTTGTAGTGGCTCAACCTGAGTACTCGTGCTACTCTCATATTGCATTTCACATAGATGGTTACTTATTTGCCCTATTTATTTCATTATGCTCTACACTGCTTACATTTTGGCTTGTATTATTATCTGTACCTTGCTATGTCCCCTGAGGACCTGGATATGGATTATGTCCCCAGGATTTGAGGACGAGATCTATCCCGAGGTATACGGGACCGCAGCAGGAGCTGATCCAGGAGCTGTACCGCCATCCGAGGATGAGGTGTTAGCCGAAGACTTCTCCTGAGCATCCATGTTCCCTGCTCAGTATTATTATTTATTTTAGTCATTTATTTTTTGTCTGTTGAACCATTGTAGCAGATATTTATCGGGTTGTTCCCCGAATCACTTTGTGAGACTAGCTGATGATTTACATTTCTTATTTATTCTGTGGATCATATTTTATATCTTGTGTGGATGAGATTAGTTGTGCCATGTTGTCGTAGACTTGATTTTTACAGCTTAAGTATGCCCTGATGGATCCATTAAATTGGGTTTGTCCATCGGTGCGTACTGCTGGTCATTGCCACGTGTCTAGTCCCTCGATATTTTGGGACTGGGGCGTGACATCGACTCATCCAATTTAAGATCAAATCCGTTATCAAATTCTAAGGCCAATCAACTATACCTCAACTCAAACTATCAAGCGATATCCTTTAGAATCCTTTAAGTCATTTCCATACTTCCAAATTGTACTAGTTTTAGATCGCACTATTGTCCAATCGCGCCATTATACAATTCACATTATCGTCCATGTCGCATTATCGATTCTTTCTTACACAAACTGAAACTCAATTCTGTTCAAATCTAAACTATACCTTTGTATATGATCCATGTTTATTTACTCGACCAAGTTACTCATTTTATCGTTCGGAATCCTTATTCGATACCATTTTCGATTCACACAACACATCCTCAAATTGTTTGAATAAACTTCACTTGAGACATTCAAATTCGCTAATTACACAATACTCATTCTAAGGCTTTCCATCAATACATTATTTGATGATAGACTCCTTGATACCCAAAATCCTCGATTGCTCAAATATTTTCAAAATAATTTATACACCACTCAGGGTTCGAGCAACTCTAAAAATTCTCAAAATTTACTCTATCCTCAAATCGATCATGCATCCCCGAGGCTATCGCAAACATCACTCAGGGATTAAGTCACCGAATAAATCTTTAATCGCGTTCGCATCATTCACTCGTATATCCATCCAATTTGTTCCTTAAAACTCCTGCACGATCCCTTTGTGTCTGCCTTGATAAGCTTTCTCTCGTATATACCTCTATTGACGGTCATCTACATAAACTATATTTTGATTCATAACTTATCGACACGAATACCCGAGCAAACCATTCTTCAAAATCCAAGTACAATCCTTTAATTTGCCTTAGCGATAATCCGATAACGTCTCTATCATTGCCATTCTAAGTCTGACTTATCATTATCCGAATGATATCCAAATCTCGCTCACAAAATCACTCGCACCAAAAGTTCTAGGTGCGTGATACTCAACACTACTTAGCCAAAAAACTGTGTGCATAGCTATCCCGTCCGAACAATATTCTAGTCTCGCATACCATTCTGCTAGTATTAGCGTAGCTATTTTGGTTCGCATGTAACATGCTAACTCTAGCACAAGTCTACTCATATAATGTCTAATACAACTCGATATAAAGGCCATTGCATAACTATCTCGTTTAATTAATCATCCGCATGAATTCTTGAATTTTTTTAAACTTATCGTATGGAACATCTCGTGGAACATCAAGAGGGAGCGTTTATAACTTCACCCATAAACAAAGTTCAAATCTGAGATAATCGATACGAGGGCCAAGGACGTAAAGCCGTGCTCTGATATAATATATCACACCCCGGTCCTGCCAGGCCGAACATCCTCGTATGGGCATAATGCCGTGCGAGCCTAAGTTGTGCTCGTGCAAGGCAACCACCGAAATAGTCGATAAATTGCTAAGCCACATAGTCACATAGATAGTCCCCAAGAAACAAAAGTTGAAGAATAAAAGTAGAAATAAAACAAAGCTCTTTATTAATTTTTGAAACAGAGGTTACAAGCGGTGTCAGGCCGAGTATTGCAATCGCTCAAGCTCTCTATCTTTCTCGAAAACATAAAATATGCCAAGCAACTTCCAATACATTATGTTCTGTATATGTGCATCAGCTCCGGCCGTAACTCTTCAAGGCTCAAGAGTAAACTCCATGCCTTTAGCGCGCACGAAGGACACTCTGCACTAAACGAGGTACTCCTGCACCATTCAAGCAATATGGTGGATTATCAGTATATTGAATACATTAGCAGGGAGGCTTCTCGTCTACTCAACAAAAGCAAACACGTTCATTTAGTTATATGCATCAACTATTATGTTGTCTTAATAGTCTTGTCTTAGGATCAGTTTTATGGCATATGATATGAATCCTAACTCGTATTGCAGATAAAAAATGTCGCACAAATATAAGTAACATAGCATGACTTACCAACTTATCATTCATCATTCCCTGCCTAAATATGAATTAAGTTAACCAATTATATATATATATATATATATAATGAAGGAGCGCATATGAAGACTTAGTGCGTCTCGAATATGTTTCTGCCACAAAAGTGATATGTCCAGACTATACATAATGTGTTATATTCAATTTCTTGTGGCGTGTAGTATATCCATTACTTGATTCAATTCACATGACTCGTACGCAGATTTCCACAATTGAGCCAAACTTAATCGATATGAAATGGTCACTGGCGTAGCCATTAAGGACCTTACGGGTAGACAGGTAACCAAGTATAAGTATGGACTACCAAGGCCCTGAATATCGATATTGTGTCACCCCAAACCAGGTTGTCACACCTAGAGCCATTTTTGTCACGCAATACCATGATTCCTCCTAGGCCGACAAGATCCTGGTACCCCGATGATTGTCCGAGGAATCCAAGTACCTCGTGCATGAGTTATCCGTGACCATACAAGTCTTTTATCTTGATCTTGTCCTGTTATCTTATCTCTTCTTCTGTGTAAACGGCGATGGTTATAGACGCAGTTAACAAAACTGCTACAAGCCACTCTAATTAAACAGAGATGGTTGTAGACGTAGTTAACGAACCCACTACAAGCTACCCTGAATAAGCGATAATGGTTGTAGATGCAGGTAACAAACCTGCTACAAACTACCTCGAGCGATGATTCTTGTTTTTCTTTACTTATCATATTGTAGTCCCCTAGTTCGGGTACTGCACTAGCGACCTAGCGGTCCCGAAGCCTTTCCATGTTTTTATTACTTGGCTCGAAAATGACTATCTTGATAGTCATCTTGCCTCAAGTGAGTGGACCATGATATGTGAAGTGCATCAAATCATGACATGTTCCATGTGACGAGCATTGACAACACGTTAAGTAGTATATTACAAAGGAATATAGAGAAACATAAGTAATTCTATTAGAAGAATTCTAAAATAGCAAGGCGAGCATCTATTTTATTCAGCCAATTTTGTCACACCCCAGAACCAGAATACTGGAGAACGGGACTGACAAGGCCAACTACGTATACTTGGAGCACACCGGTACTCCGTATATACGGTAAAGCTGTAAGACATGAGGGGTCACTACTATAAACCATCAGTCAAGTCTAGGTCCACCAAACCCTAGTGTCTCAATCACAAGAACAACAGAAATAATAACAAGATGTAAGATCGGCTGAAATATAATAGTAAAGCATTCCAAACTATAATATACATATGATCATGGTACTAGTAAACAAAAAATGAATAAACTAGCCAAAATCTAAGTCATAAATGATCAACCCTAGGATATGTCAATCATACTATTGCCCATAGGCTAACAGATTAAACCAAAATATGAGCTAAATACGTGCTCTGTGGCTAAATGCCAATAAAAGTATAATGTACAATAGAGTAAAAAAGTAAGAAAATCCACTCAAGTGGTCTGGTGCTCCGGGTGGTCACCAACCTCTGGAAAGTACGAAAGATTCTTCGATGCTGCTACTGGATCTGGACATGCAAAACCAGTGGGATCACACCCCAAATAGCAAGTACCACAAAGAAAGCTAATCTAGGAACTTAAACCAATAACACAAGAAATACAAATAGTGAAAGTAAAGACTGAATATAAATGATCTCTGGATAATAATAAAAATACTATAAACCTGCAATGAGACATATCCTGGACTGATAAGCAATAAAGTAACAAGTGCAAAAAATAAAGGTGTAATCATGTAAAGCCTAGACTAACCAACATTCACAAAATACGACAAATCATATAAGTTCGGCTTGATACTTTAACTAACTAGGGATATCACAATCCTAATTACTAATAATTATAATGCAACGCGATACTAAAGTTTCTTCTGATCGTATGTCAATCCAGGTGAAGCTAAGTGAAATTATGTACAACCATGTGAAGCCATGTCAATCCAGATGAAGCCAAGTGAAACCAAGTCAAGCCATATTCGATGAAGCCATGTAAAATTATGCCAAGTCAAGTCCAGTCAATCATGTCATTACATGTAGCTAGTCAAAGCCTGGTGAAACCGAGTAAAGCCAAGCCAAATGAAGTCAAGTCCTCTGAATCCATGTAAGTTCATGTCTAATTAAGTCAAGTCATCGCGTGTCCAAACAAAATCCAGAAGTATCATAATAGAATCATAAAAAACCAAGAATTCCTAAAGAAAATGCACGATCGGTATGCCAGCGGTACAGTCAAGTACACCATCGATATACCAGTCCAGAGATAAAAAAAATACAGCAAGATCTGGATTCCAACAAATTAGTATACCATTGATATACTATAGTATACTTTCGGTATGTCATTCCAAGTAGGCAAGAAAGGTTATAGAAAACAAAGTTCCACAAATTGGTATACTATAGTATACCGTCGGTATACTATAGTATACCGTCGGTATACTATAGTATACCGTCGATATGTCGTCCACGATAAATATTCTAAAGTCGGTCGAAATCGGTATACCGTCGATATACTGTAGTATACCGTCGGTATGCCAGTTTTCAAGGATAAACATGGTTAAAGTCAAGTCAAGTCTGATTTTCAGAATCCAGATCAAATCTCAAAAATTACCAGAACCAAGTCTATCAAAATGTCAAGTCTAGTGGTAAGTCTCATATCACGATATGGACTAAATCTCATGGTCACAACTCCGGTACCATTTCGTTACCGAGTTACCAAAAAAGGACGGAACAAGATTCTACCAGAAATCAAAATCGAGATGGTCAAAAGACTAAAATTCATGAGATAAACAATAATAGTAAAGCGAGTCTAAGCTAAAAAGCAATTACCAAAACTCCAGGAAAGTAAAATGACTAAAAGTAAAAGAAGTTCACAAAATCGATAAGGTGTACTTGCCTAAAGCGAACTCTCAGCCTAAACCTTTTAGTCCACCACCTCGAAGGGGTTCAGAAATTACACTGCTGGTCTCAAGACCAAGCTCCAAGATTGAGAGAAAAATGAAGAAGAGGAGAGAAAGAAAGAGAAAGAAAGAAATAAAATAACTCAAGTACTATTTATAGAAAAATATCTCAAAAATATCTCGAAAAGTGTAACAAATATCTGTCGGGCAGTATACCGTCGGTATACTATACCGGTAAAGTAGTAAAGTTTTAATTTTGAGAAATTTTGAGCTTCCTCGAGATCCAATAATATACAATAACTAGTATAAAATACGTATTCGCATAAAATACGAATACTGTGAGACGAGTCTCACAACTCTCCTCTCCTTAGAAAAATTTTATCCTCGGAATTTTCATACGGATCCAAAATCACAAACAAGAAAACCCAAGAAAGCAAGCACAAAACTGAAAATAAGCAGGAAACTCATGCGAGCATAAAATTTCCTGGGCAACAGCAAAAAAATAGAAAAAAATAATAACAGACATAACAGATAAGCTAAAAATCAACCACATGCACAAGCTAAGATAGGACACGGGTATAGGAATAAGTATACCTCCCAAGTCAAAGAAAAATGGATAATGAGTATGCATATCGTCCTCGCGCTCCCACGTCGACTCATCTAGTAAGTGATTCTCCTAAGCAATATGAACTAATATGATAGTCAGGTTCTTAAGAACCTTCTCCCTCTGGTCCAAAATAGACACGGGCCTCTCCTTATATGATAGGTCGGTACTAACGACCAACTTTGAATGATCCAAGATATGGCTGGGTCTGGAATATACCGGCGCAACTGAGATACATGAAAGATGTCATGTACCTCATGAAGCGATGGTGGAAAAGCTGGACAATAAGATACGTCTCTAACTCGCTCTAGAATATCGAAGGCCTATATATATGGGACTAAGATTTTTTCATACTCCAAATCTGATAACTCCATGGATAGAAAAATCCTCAGAAATACATGATAGCCGATAGAGAACTCAAGATGACGACGATGTTGATCTGCCTAATGATGTTGGCGATCCTGAGCCACTCTGAGATGCTTTCTGATCAGCCTGATCACTCCAACTGACTGAGCAATCATTTCTGGACCAAGCATCTGCCTCTCGCTAATGTTATCTCAAGATAACAGTAATCTGCATCTCCTACCATACAAAGCCTTGAAGTGTGCCATTTGAATGCTCGCCTGGAAGCTATTATTATAGGATAACTCTATTAAGTACAAATAATGCTCCCCTGATCCACAGAAGTCAAGTGTACAAGCTTGAAGCATATCCTCCAAAGTCTGAATAGTATTCTCCGACTGTCCGTCTGTCTACAGATGGTAGGCTGAACTGAACTTCAATCTAGTACCCAAAATTTGATGTAGGCTCTACCAAAAGTGATACGTGAACGGCAAATCTCTATCGGAGACTATACTAACTGGTATGCCATGTAATCTAACTATTTTTCTTATGTACATCTCAGCTAGCTGTCTGTAGAATGGCCTACCCTGAAAGAAAGAAAGTGAGTAACCTTCGTGAGTCAATCTACTATAACCCATATAGCATCTTTGCCAGATAGGAATCTAGGAAGATCGGTCATAAAGTCTATAGTAATATGGTCCCACTTTCACTCTGAAATTGGTAAAGGCTGAAGTAGTCCAGCTGGTCTCTGATGCTCAGCCTTAACCTGCTGACAGACTAAACATCAAAAAATAAACCGAGCTATCTCCCTCTTCATACCATTCCACCAGAAGTGCTGACGAATATCATGATACATATTTGTCCCTCCTGGATGTACTGAGTATTGAGAACTGTGGTCCTATGACATAATCTCATGCTGGATATCTCCTATCGGCACACAAAGTCAACTTCCAAACCCGAGAGTCCCATCCTCATGAATGCTCAACTCTGGTATGCGTCCTAACTCGAACTCTGCTCTAAGCTGCTGAAGTCTGATATCAACAATCTGCTCTGCTCTGATCCTCTCAACTATAAAAGACTGAACCTGCAGACTCACCATTATACTAATATCACTAGGTAATACTACCTCGATATCCATCTCCTACAGATCATCCAAAATATGGTGTTGCTCTGTCAAGAAGTAAGCTCCTCCTCTCCTGCTCAAGGTGCCTGCTACAACATTGGCCTTCCCTGGATGATACTGAAGGTCAAGATTGTAGTTCGATAATAACTAGAGCCACCTCCTTTGATGCATGTTGAGTTCCTTCTGTGTGAACACATACCTTAAGCTCTTGTGGTCTATGAAGATCTTTACTCGATCACCATATATGTAATGACTCCATAGCTTAAGTGCAAACACTACTGCTGCCAACTCAAGATCATGCGTCGGATAACTCTTTTTATGGTCTTGAAGCTGCCGAGACGCATAAGCTATCACTCTGCCATGCTAAATAAGGACACACCCTAGTCCCACTCCTGAAGCATCATAATACACTGAGAACCCACCTGGTCCAATTGGAAGTGTCAGAATATGAGTTAAAATCAAACTTTGCTTGAGCTTCTCGAAAAAAGTCTAACAAGCATCTGACCACTCAAAGCACACATCCTTACATGTAAGTTGTGTCAAGGGTGCGAATATTCGAGAAAAGTCTACCACAAACCGTCTGTAGTAGCCTGCTAGACCCAAAAAATTGTACATATTTGAAGCTGTACGGGGTACTGGCCAACTCTAAATAGCCTCCACCTTCTTGGGATCTACCTCGACTCCTCCACCAGAAATGATATACCCCAAGAATGAGATACGATCAAGCCAGAACTCACACTTGCTGAACTTTGTGTATAGCTGCTACTCTCAAAGAATCTAAAGAACTACACGAAGATGCTGCTCATGTGTAGTGCCTCAAATCCCGATCCGACCGGGATGTGCACTATATAATTGGGCTTGTGGCTAGTCCGTCAGAGTATGCTTAGATCTTCGGCATCTTATTGCCACGGACGAAATACGATGATCCTTTCTAACTCATGGAAAGGCCTCTATTGAAACGAGTCCAATAGTTTTCGTGTTTGGTTGCTTGGTTTTCTTGATTGCCGCTTTGGGATTTGATTTGGTGTTGCTTTCGAGTTGCTTGGTTTTCGCTGTTGGTTTTATTGATTGGAGCTTGAATTTTGGGGAGTTCGGCAAGGAAGGATAGGCAAGAATTCTAACTCGGTGCTCGTGCTGTTGCAGGTCCGCGTAACTGACGTTTGATCGTCGCTAGGCAGAATTCCTTGTTTCAGCAACTTTTTCCTTAACCAGTGAGTGGTTTGGTCCCTTCTTTCCTACTTCTTCACGCCAACATCTCTAATGTTTCAAATATTCACTTGATGATGCCCGGTTGGACGCCTAGGAAATGCTTAGCCACAATGCATGCCAGCCACTAAGAAAGAAACATGGGAATTGTAGACTAATTTTACTATATGCTTGCACACCTTATAAATTCAGTTGGTTGGAATGGGAATCTGGTTATTGGTTACGGCTTGGTGCCTCGGATAGAATTTGGATCCATGGGATATCAAATCGGAACACCGCTTTGGGAAAATATGAACTGTTGCATAAGATATATATTGCTGCTTTACTTCTTCTGTTAAATTCGATGCATTGTATGAGATATGAAATATTCATGCATTTGCATGGTCTGGGACAACTTGTGCACAAGGTTTGGCATTTCCTAGAAACGGTTTTCCGGGGCACTGGAATCGTATCGATCCGGAGGGAAATATTCGATTCGTGCTAGTCACGATGCTTAGCGGGACCTCCAGCAGGGCTTGCTACCCGGGCTGATAGGGCGCGCCGCTAATGCTTGGAAAGATGTCCCTAAGGTGTCGATCACACCAATGACCGTAAAGATTGGAATACATGCTAATTATTGTCTTGTGCAGATGGTAAGTATACTTGTGTTTCATTGCAGGGAAGGCGTGCATCGGTTGAGTAAGCAACCGATGTACTGGTTGGATTCAATGCTATTTTCATTTCTATCAAAACATGCAACTGATATGAATTGAATTCACTTGCTTCTTTAGAGAAGTAATCTTAATGCATGCTCGCCCCTAATAAGCTAGTGTCGATTTAGTCGAGTGGGATTCATCCCGCTCACCAGTACAAGTTGAGTACTGACCCACGTTGTGGGCAACTATTTTAGGCACTCAGACGGTGCAACGCTAGTGGATAGACGAAGAGGCGTTAGGAGCACCTCTATTTTGAAGTATAGTTGAAGTCAGATCATTTTAGAGGCTTGGACTTTCAACCTATACAAGGGCGTAATGTATGGACGACGGGGACTATCTGATGGAGCGCGCCCTGCATTTTGAGTTATCTTTTCTAATGTAATTCAAGTAGCCGAGAAGGCGCATCAATGTAGACTCTATGTAAATTACTCTGAATTATCAATGAAAAAGCATGTTTCCTTCCTGCATTCGTGTTCAATTATCTGTGAATGTGTTTTCTAAATTGTGTTTCAAAGTGGGTTCCTTTAACTGCAAGTTCTTGCCTTGTACGAGCGCAACTCCAGGCTCGTACGGCATCACGCCCCAGCAAGGACGAATCGGTTCCGTGAAGGATCCAGCGAGGACAATTGACCCTTTCGGGATCGGGGCATGACATATTGGTATCAGAGCTTAGGCTTTACATCCTTGGGATTTCAAAAGTTTATAAAGGAGTTTGATGCGCCTCTCGGTTGAGTTGCATTCGGTGTCCGCTGCATGAGATGAGTCACCTATACAATGAGCCCATAGATACAAAAATCTATCATTTTTGAGGTGTTAACAGGCTACTCTCTTTTGTAGCAATGGCTAAGAAAAACACTGCCGCTGCAAGCAGTGCTCAGCCCGTCCAGAACGATCCGGCAAGTTCTGGAGAATCTGGAGGAGCGGGTTCAGTGGATATGTCCGAACGGCTTATGCATCTCATGGAGGTGCAGCAACAACAAGCCATTTCTCAACAGGCACAGTTGGCTGCTCAACAAAAGCAGATGGATACCATGATGCAACTGATTGCATCCTTGGTACCCAACAACGGGGGAGCCACGGTGACGCCTGCTGCACCGCCGGCTGTGGCGGTAGAGGATGAGTCCGAAGAAACACATCCAGCAAGGAACACCTGCCGTGCCGCAGAGTTCACTAAGATGCATCCACCAACGTTCAACGGACGAGCTGAACCAGACGTGGTAATGGGATGGATTGCTAAGTTGGAGGGACTCTTCAATCTAATCGGCATCCGAGGATCCAGGCGAGTTGTCTGTGCATCGGTTCAGCTGGAACTGCGTGCGCATGATTGGTGGGAAGCCACTAAGCAAGGGATTTATGATGCCAATCCCAACTGCAAAATTACTTGGGAAATGTTCAAATCTGCCTTCATCGAACAATATATTCCCCGGGCCGTGCGTCAACAGAAGGAAGATGACTTCAGCAATCTGGTGCAAGGAAGTATGTCTGTTGATGAGTACGACTCAGCGTTTGCTAAGCTGGCTAAGTTTGCTGGGCACTTCTTGCCTAACCAGCAGGCATGGTGCTATCGCTTCCAGAAGGGTTTTAATGATGATTTGCGTAGGGACGTCATCAACCAGAGGTGCCAAACATACAGGGAATGCTACGAAGCAGCCCTGAATAGCGAGCGGATCTTTGGGCGCAATCTCCCAAAGGTCGATGTGCAAACCCCCCGTACCAACAATATCAAACGACCTCTGGAAACGGGAGGGCAGGGAGCACAAAAACGTCCACACACATCGAAAAATAGGGGTCCACCCCAGGCACTGCACTGCCATAGGTGCGGCAGATTAGGGCATCGAATGATTGAATGCCGAGCTAAAGGGTGTTTTAAATGTGGCCGTCTGGACCACAAACACTTTCACTGTCCGGAGGGCAACGGAAATCGGAACAATGGAAATCATAACAATGGGAATCAGCACCACGGGAACCGGAACAACTGGAATCAGAACAGGGGGCCTCCAGCAAATGATGCCAATGCTGTGCCAGTGAATCCACAACGCCAGGGTGCTCAAGGACGAGTCTATGCACTGACTCGGGATGATGCATCCGCCTCTGAAACCGTCGTGACAGGTACTCTACTTTTCAGAGAATTGCCCGCTAGAGTCTTATTCGATTCAGGTGCTACGCATAGTTTCATATCTGCTAATTTTACTAATGAGCATAAATTAGCTTCTACTCCCTTAAATATGAATCTTTGCGTGAGCACACCTTCGGGAGTCGACATGCCCGCCCATGCGATCTGTAAGGATGGTTATATTTGTATCGGAGGCAGGAAGCTTTCCTTAGATGTCATTGTATTAGACATTAAGGATTACGACATTATTCTCGGGATGGATTGGTTGGGTGCTTGTCATGCAACAATTGAGTGCGCGAAGAAGCGAGTCGTATTCCGTCTACCCAGCGAGGCAGACTTTTACTATTCGTGCAGCGCTGCACCGAAGACGGCAATGATAATATCAGCAATTTCGGCTAGGCGTATGTTGCATTCAAGCTGTGAAGGGTACTTAGCTTCTGTTCGAGACACCCGACAGGAAAGTGCAAATGCAGCTCAGGCTGAAATCATAGCAGATTTCCTCGACGTTTTCCCGGACGAGCTGCCTGGAATGCCTCCAGATCGTGAGATCGAATTCAGCATTGACACTTTTCCGGATTCGCGACCTATATCGAAGGCACCTTATCGAATGGCCCCAGCAGAGCTGAAGGAACTTAAGATTCAGTTACAAGATCTGTTGGACCGAGGATACATTCGTCCAAGCGTTTCTCCGTGGGGTGCTCCGGTGCTATTCGTAAAGAAAAAGGATGGATCCATGCGGCTGTGTATCGACTATCGAGAACTAAATAAGGTGACCATGCGGAACCAATACCCATTGCCAAGGATAGATGACTTGTTTGATCAACTGCAAGGTGCAACAGTTTTCTCTAAAATTGATCTCAGGTCAGGATATCACCAATTGAAAATCAAATCAGATGATGTTCAAAAATCTGCATTCAGGACCCGATACGGACTCTACTTATTTCTTGTGATGTCGTTCGGTTTGACGAACGCCCCCGCAGCTTTCATGGATCTGATGAACCGCGTGTTTCGGCCGTACGTAGACAAGTTTGTGGTCGTGTTCATCGACGACATTCTGATATATTCCAAGAATGAGGCGGAACACAAGGAACACTTAAGGATCGTGCTGCAGACATTACGAGAGCATCAGTTATTCGCTAAGCTCAGCAAGTGTGAGTTCTGGTTGAACAGCGTGGCCTTCCTTGGTCATATCGTCTCGACAGAAGGCATCGCCGTAGACCCGAAGAAAATAGAGGCGGTGGTAGATTGGAAGCAACCTACATCAGCCAGCGAAATTCGAAGCTTTCTTGGCCTAGCGGGATACTACCGTAGGTTCGTAAAGGACTTTTCTAAACTGGCCTCGCCTTTGACCCGCCTTACTCAGAAGGGTATTATATACAAATGGGGTGAAGACTGCGAAGCCAGCTTTCGAGAACTTAAGCAGCGTCTTATTTCAGCTCCGATCCTTGCTCTTCCAGATGGGGTAGAGGAGTTTCAGATATATAGTGATGCCTCAGGACTCGGTTTGGGATGTGTGCTCATGCAAAGGGATAAGGTAATATCGTACGCCTCCAGGCAACTGAAGCCGCACGAGAAGAACTACCCGACGCACGACTTGGAATTGGCGGCAATTGTATTTGCATTAAAGTTGTGGAGGCATTATCTTTATGGTGTTGCTTGCAAAATCTTCACAGATCATAAGAGCCTCAAGTACCTATTCACCCAACGAGAACTGAACCTCCGACAGCGGCGTTGGCTGGAACTGATTAAAGACTACGATCTGACGATCGCTTATACACCGGGCAAGGGAAACGTCGTTGCTGATGCTCTGAGTCGGAAGTACGTGGGCTCGTTATCAGTAAACAACCATTTACTTCAAGATCTTGAGGCGATGGGCATCGAGCTTCGGGTTCAGCATCAAGGAGTGCAGCTGGCATCACTCCATATTGAACCGAGCTTGCGTGATAGAATCAAATCAGCTCAAGAGGGCGATCAGTTCCTAGAGAAGGCACGCAAACTGATTTCGGCGGGGGAGACGTCTGACTTTGTGGCAGGCGAAGATGGGGTCTTACAAATGAAAGGAAGGCTATGTGTTCCTAACGACCCAGAACTCCGAAGGGAAATTATGGCGGAAGCACACTATGCGAAGTATTCCTTGCATCCGGGGAGCACTAAGATGTACATGGACTTACGCAGAACCTTCTGGTGGCAAGGTATGAAGCGAGATGTGGCGACCTTTGTGTCACAGTGCATGGCCTGTCAATAGGTGAAAGCTGAACATCAGAGGCCCGGCGGGGAGCTGCAGAACCTCGCTATTCCTGAGTGGAAGTGGGACAACATCACTATGGATTTTATTGTGGGGTTTCCGAAGACGCCACGGGGGCATGATGCGATTTGGGTCATAGTTGATTGTTTGACCAAATCAGCCCACTTTCTTCCTATAAAAGTCACTTGGAGCGTCGATCGGTTAGCACAGATTTACATAGACGAGATTGTTCGATTACATGGAGTACCTGCCTCAATCGTCTCTGACCGTGACGGACGCTTCTTATCTCATTTTTGGACAAGCCTACAGTCTGCTTTGGGAACCAAGCTACAGTTCAGTACTGCATACCACCCCCAGACTGATGGCCAGACGGAAAGGACAAATCAGATACTTGAAGATATGTTACGGCTGTGTGCAATCGATTTGAAGACTAGTTGGGACACGCATCTCACATTGGCGGAGTTTGCGTACAACAACAGCTACCAATCGAGCATCCAGATGGCACCGTACGAAGCACTTTATGGGCGCAAGTGTCGATCTCCAATTTGTTGGGATAAAGTCGGCGAGTGGCAAGTACTCGGGCCAGAGCTGGTAGAACAGGCAGTTGAGAAAGTTCGCTTGATTCGAGAAAGACTCCGCACGGCGCAGAGCCGACAGAAAAGTTATACCGATGCTCATCGTAGACCTTTGGAGTTCGTGGTCGGGGATCATGTATTCTTAAAAGTGACGCCGATGCGTGGGGTGATGCATTTCGGCGTGAAGGGCAAACTGAGTCCCAGATTTGTCGGCCCCTTCAAGATTCTGGAACGAGTGGCAGCTGTGGCATACCGGATTGCACTACCTCCCGCCTTGGCTGAAGTGCATGACGTGTTCCATGTTTCTCAACTTCGGAAGTATGTGCATGACCCGAGTCATGTGGTTAGCTTCGAACAATTAGAACTGTGCACAGATTTATCATACTCAGAAGAGCCGGTGCAGATTCTGGATCGTAAGAAAAAAGTACTTCACAACCGTATGATGTCCTTGGTTCGCGTGCTGTGGCAGAACCATTCAGTTGGGGAATCAACCTGGGAGATGGAATCGGAGATGAAGGAGAAATATCCTTCGTTGTTCATTCAGTCGGAGGTAGGGCCTTGTTCTTAAGTTTCGGGACGAAACTTTTTCTTAGTGGTATATTATGTAGTGCCTCAAATCCTGATCCGACCGGGATGTGCACTATATAATTGGGCTTGTGGCTAGTCCGTCAGAGTATGCTTAGATCTTCGGCATCTTATTGCCACGGACGAAATGCGATGATCCTTTCCAACTCATGGAAAGGCCTCTATTGAAACGAGTCCAATAGTTTTCGTGTTTGGTTGCTTGGTTTTCTTGATTGCCGCTTTGGGATTTAATTTGGTGTTGCTTTCGAGTTGCTTGGTTTTCGCTGTTTGTTTTATTGATTGGAGCTTGAATTTTGGGGAGTTCGGCAAGGAAGGATAGGCAAGAATTCTAACTCGGTGCTCGTGCTGTTGCAGGTCCGCGTAACTGACGTTTGATCGTCGCTAGGCGGGATTCCTTGTTTCAGCAACTTTTCCCTTAACCAGTGAGTGGTTTGGTCCCTTCTTTCCTACTTCTTCACGCCAACATCTCTAATGTTTCAAACGTTCACTCGATGATGCCCGGTTGGACGCCTAGGAAATGCTTAGCCACAATGCATGCCAGCCACTAAGAAAGGAATATGGGAATTGTAGACTAATTTTACTATATGCTTGCACACCTTATAAATTCAGTTGGTTGGAATGGGAATCTGGTTATTGGTTACGGCCTGGTGCCTCGGATAGAATTTGGATCCATGGGATATCAAATCGGAACACCGCTTTGGAAAAATATGAACTGTTGCATAAGATATATATTGCTGCTTTACTTCTTCTGTTAAATTCGATGCATTGTATGAGATATAAAATATTCATGCATTTGCATGGTCTGGGACAACTTGTGCACAAGGTTTGGAATTTCCTCGAAACGGTTTTTCGGGGCACTGGAACCGTATCGATCCGGAGGAAAATATTCGATTCGTGCTAGTCACGATGCTTAGCGGGACCTCCAGCAGGGCTTGCTACCCGGGCTGATAGGGCACGCCGCTAATGCTTGGAAAGATGTCCCTAAGGTGTCGATCACACCAATGACCGTAAAGAATGGAATACATGCTAATTATTATCTTGTGCAGATGGTAAGTATACTTGTGTTTCATTGCAGGGAAGGCGTGCATCGGTTGAGTAAGCAACCGATGTACTGGTTGGATTCAATGCTATTTTCATTTCTATCAAAACATGCAACTGATATGAATTGAATTCACTTGCTTCTTTATAGAAGTAATCTTAATGCATGCTCGCCCCTAATAAACTAGTATCGATTTAGTCGAGTGGGATTCATCCCGCTCACCAGTACAAGTTGAGTACTGACCCACGTTGTGGGCAACTATTTCAGGCACTCAGACGGTGCAACGCTAGTGGATAGACGAAGAGGCGTTAGGAGCACCTCTATTTTGAAGTATAGTTGAAGTCAGATCATTTTGGAGGCTTGGACTTTCAACCTATACAAGGGCGTAATGTATGGATGACAGGGACTATCTGATGGAGCGCGCCCTGTATTTTGAGTTATCTTTTCTAATGTAATTCAAGTAGCCGAGAAGGCGCATCAATGTAGACTCTATGTAAATTACTCTGAATTATCAATAAAAAAGCATGTTTCCTTCCTGCACTCGTGTTCAATTATCTGTGAATGTGTTTTCTAAATTGTGTTTCAAAGTGGGTTCCTTTAACTGCAAGTTCTTGCCTTGTACGAGCGCAACTCCAGGCTCGTACGGCATCACGCCCCAGCGAGGACGAATCGGTTCCGTGAAGGATCCAGCGAGGATGATTGACCCTTTCGGGATCGGGGCGTGACATCATGCTCTTCCTCACTCCGACTATAGACCAAGATATCATCAATAGACACTATCACAAACTGGTCTAGGTATGGCATGAAGATGTTATTCATGAGAGACATAAATATAGCTGGTGCATTGGTCGCTCCAAATGGCATAACTAGAAACTCTCAATGACTATATCTAGATCTGAACGTCATCTTGGGTATGTCCTGCTCTCTAACTCTGATTTGATGATACCCAGACCGCAAATCAATCTTATAAAATATAGCCGCCCCACTGAGCTGATCAAATAAGTCATCTATCATTGGCAAGGGATAATTGTTCTTAATGGTTGCCGCATTTAGTGTTCTATAATTAATAACTAAATGCGATGAACCATCCTTCTTTTTAACAAGAAGTAAAGGGGATCCCCAAGGCAATGCACTAGGTCTAATGAATCCTTGGCTCTCAAATCCTCAATCATCCGGTACAAGATCTCCAACTAAGATGGTAACATCCTGTAAACTCTTTCTGAAACTGGTTCTGCTCCCAGGATCAAATTAATGTAGAACTCTATATCTCTAGCTGGTGGTACACCTGGTAGCTCGTCAAGAAATATGTCAGGAAACTCACCAACTATCCTGGGAAACAGTGCCTCCTCGGCCTCCGCCATCATCAGTGTAACCTCCGGTAACTCTACTGCACCTCTCAAGAATGAAAATTCCTCCCCACCAGGGACAAAAAAGATAACCTTGCCACTATGGCAATCTATCGTCGTGTGTCTCGCACTCAACCAAACCATCCTAAGGATGACATCATAATCGCCAATAGGAAACTCTATCAGCCTCGCGAGAAACTCTCTCTCGTACACTATAAATCTACACAAGAGATATACTCTATCTATTCCCATGAGACAGTTACCAGTAAGTATATTCAACCTTACAGGTAAGGACTCAGACTCTAATCCAACTTGTGTCAAAAAACATGCAGATATAAATGAATGCGATGCACCAGAGTCAAATAAAGCTGAAGCTGAATGAAAGTGGATGATAGTGGTAGCTGCTACCAAATCTTCTGTTGCCAAAGCCTCCTCTATTGATAGCAAGAAGGCTCGACCCTGCCCTCTGAGTACTGGTCCCCTCTGCTGTTGACCTCTAGGTCTTGCTTGTCATGCCCCAATCTCCCGCAAGCTCAATAGTCCCCGCTGAACGTGAATCACCACGTTGCAGCTCTCCCGCGGGACAATCGTTCTCATCGGGACGTGATGCCGTACGAGCCTGGAGTTGCGCTCGTACAAGGTGATGTTGTCAAACACCAAATGTTATCATTGAAACAACCAAGTTACAACAAAAGTCAAGTGTTGTGTACCAAGCACACATCAGAGTAATACGTAGCAAAGCTCACGATAGGATCCAAATGAAATGCCTCATCGAAGGCAATGCCACAAAGGCGATGCCACGAAGGGGATAAAATACTCTTGCTCTTTTCTCTAGCCCACAAAGGTACTTACAGTTCATACATCATGCCTCGTATATCCAAGCAGCGCCACTACGCCTGCGTACCTGAAATAATGTCCACAAACGTGGCAGTAGACAGCCGTACTGGTGAGCGGGGTAACCCACTCGTCTAAGCCGACACTAAGTAAAATAGTGAATGCAAACAGTTATATGGTGATCTTTCTAGTTGAATCCTAGATTCATTTTATGACATATGAATGACATGTTAAGGAAAGCTGTAAAGCAGTTTAAGCATGCAAGCATTGAACTCAATCCAATAGACAAGCAATATATAAATATCCAACTCGAGGGATTCTAGCATGCAACCCGTCCTACTCAAGCTATCGCTTGCACGATAACATCGAACCATCAACCAAGCCTCAATATCCATCCTCAACCAACAGTTACAATCCAATCTCAAAGTGCACACTCTTGCTGAGGTAAGGTGGTCGCGCCTACGCGAAGCACAAACCAACCAAAGTAAAGCAAGCCAACACCTATCTATATAAAGTCACTGGCCAAGCCATAAAGGACTTTGATCGGACTGATCAAATACGGTTCTATTCGAAACAGCGCTAAGTAGCTAACCCACCTGAATCGCATCCAACCGCTGGCACCGCACCCAAGACGCGTTACCCAGTTGTCTCCTCCATGGCCGAACGGTCTCGGTGCCCCAGAGCCTTCCCGTTCGAGGAGACCAAACTCTGTGCAATACAGGTTGTCCGTGACATGCAGACACCAAGTAGGTATGACGAAAGGTTCGAACATTCTCGCCCCACCAAGTGATCCTAGACTCGTTCAACCAATATCCAACCAAAGAATCCATAACCAATCTTCCAACATATAGCCCAAGGCACCATTTCTCAAGTTATTCCCATAGGCACAATATCTCTTCTCAACACAGTGTTTCACATTGGGTGCAACACCCCACACTCCGAATAAATCCCATGGCACAATGCCCCAACAGTGGCACAATGCCCTCGCCGATGCAGTTGTTCGGTTTCGAACCACAACTGCTCGCTTTGCAAGACAAAGCGACCAAGTGATACTCGTGCACGGATACACGCTCGCTCGCCCAAATTCCAGATATTTCTAACACCTTAAAGGTATCATTCCAACATATTCAAGCATAATCCCAATTACCAACCAACTGCCTCAAATGCATAATCCAACTCTAGCTCCAACTATCCAACGCGTAAATCAATTCAAGCCACAATCTTATCCAAGCAAACGACGTACACTTTATGCATGCCTCGGTGTAGTGTTTTCCAATGTTTCAGCCCAAGTGTTCAAGCCTTTTACGTGTTTTCCATATTATTAGGCATGAAGGAGTAGAGGAGAAGGGAAAGACCCCACTCACAATGTTTGATCCCGTTAGGCATCCTGTCATGCCGATACGGCCAATCCCTTAAACCCGTAGTCCGATGTAAGCGCGATCTACTCAACTTGTATGACCGTGCGAGCAGGCCGTGCTATCCAAATCATCCGACCGATCGGACTAAGGATGACGGCATTATCGCTCCAATCCAGCTATCTCAGTACTGCTCTGAACGAACACCTGAATCCCATTGAACTCGCTAGCCATCTGCACATGAAACCAACTCAATCAATACTTTTCCCAAAATCCACCAAATCAAAAGTAACCAGCTTTTGTTTCATTCAATCCGACTCAGCGTAACGCACCGTGTAGTTGCGGGGTGTTACATAATATACCACTAAGAAATCAGGTTCGTCCACGAACCGTGCTGGTACTCATTCCTATCACATGTCGCTTGTCCAATTCCATAGATCTGCTCTATGCAACTCACATACTCACGATTCTGACTCAACATCTCGCTCTGCTGAACGCTCATACAATTTCCAAATTCCCACATCCTCCTTGCAGCTCAATACGAATTCCACGTATCGCTTAGTTTTGGATCGTACACATAATTAAGGCGTCCCTAAAATACATATATTTCAGTCGAGCTTTGCGATAGCAAATTTGAACAAGTTACAAGGGTATCTTTATGTCCGAGGCATCCATTTGCTTTATTCCCAATTGAACCATATCATGATTTCCATTCCAACACATTCGCTTGAGCACCATTCTCAAATATGATAATTTTTCACCGACTCAATCAGTTCATGTTCTAACTCAATCCATCCAATTATTTCTGAATCCGCACTAGCAACATCTCCAAACATTATCTCATGCTCCGAACGATAATCACAACTGATACTACCCATGCTAGGCGACTTACCCAATTATCAAACCTTGCTTTTAGATCATCTCAGCCCAACACATAATCCTCAATCTCAATACATCGCTGGGTGAACATCTATATTGAGGTTCGTGTGATCCACGAAGATCTCGCTGCCACGCCAAAGGGATAGTGTCGCCACGATTTCAACGTGGACACACTCGCCATAATTCTTAGGTTGCGCATGGAATAGTTCTTCGCGCTGCTTCCACTGCCTCGAAGCATAGGATATCACCTTTGCCTTCTGAACGAGCATGCTTCCTAGACTAAGTTCCGATACATCTTGTAAATCTGAGGCACATATGTCCCTTCCAGTATTCGCAAAGATTTGATCTGAACGAGCCGTTGCTTTAACTTCACGAGCTAGTTTCACAGTCGTCAATTCATATGAATGATATTCCCTTCCAGGGCACGATGAGTCAGAGGCGATGCCATCGATAAAAATCTGCGACTTTGAATCTCATCAGTTGACTTAGGCCAATCCTACCATCGCTTCGGTCTTCCGGCTGCTTCTTCAGCTGAAGGCTATTCCAAGGGTTTTTCAAATCCAACACTCAGTCAATAAGCCAAATTTCCAACACACATATTACTCACATCTGCCCTCGACGCATTCCCAAATATGCCGCCTCAAGGGTCGTTCTATGGGTTTACCACATTCATATCCGATTCAGCGGTCAAGTCGCTAGGGTCAGCTGTCCCAAAGCTACACTCGATAATTGTAAGTCATCACGATGGACAGTTACTATGAACCATGCTATATCTTATATGTAAATCCGAATCAAAATCCAACCATTCCATCCGAGCGAACTTCCGAATTCGAGTAGTTCATGCACTACCTTTTTACGATCTGTCAACCAAATACCGCTTAACCACCTAGAGTCTTGTTATCTATCCAAGCCATAGTTCGAGAACTGCACTCGATGAAACCGTCTTCCATCAATCCGTCGTTCTGCCCTTAATCCATCAAATCTTCCGAATTGCCATGTTCGTCTTCTCGCACTACCACTTGCAATGATTCTCGAAACCATAGACTTGCTCAAATTCGTATCCGTTTGCGACGTCCCACAATGCACGTCCAACTTACTCGAGCAGCACAGTAATTTGCTCCGACCTTGCTCCCTCGTTTAGCTATTTTCAAAAGTCTGTCCGCCATAAATCTTGCCTTTAGTTGTTGCCACAATCCGTTCACGTCTTCCGGAGAATCCGTCTACCATCATTGCACCATTCTTCCCAAAATTCCATTTCCGCTAAACCTGAGTCGACTTCTCGAACAGCAATATCCAAAATCCGTTCGAGCCATCCCTCATGCGTGATCCTGCCATTCACAACTCAAGTCTGACCCAAAACTCAGACAATGCTTGAATCATCCAACCATTTCTATCAATCCCGTTAGGCAACTTATGTAAGGTTCCATTCTCGATGCTTCCAGCTATTCTCAAACCGTCTGATACTTTCGCAACACGAGCAATCCCAAGTAGTCCAATCCAATACCCAACTGTTCCATACCTTTGCTGTACGAGCAACTCGTTTCTGATATTCCCTAGCCAAAATCCAAACATGCTTAACCGATGCGCCACAGCCAAAATTTCAACTTCTATCCAACACAGTCGCTACACGAGCAACGATCCATTCTCATCGAATGCTTCTACTCACAACATGTTACATAACCAAATCTCATATGCCAACCAACTGATCCACTGATGCAATCAGAAACTCCCCGATGACAAGCCAAGCCAACCCAACGACAGCTCTCAACTTGTTGCACAAATGCAACAACGCCAACCAACCCGCTGCACGAATACAACAACGCCTAATGAGGCTAAGCTATCTAACGAAAATCAACCAAACCAACACAACCCAGAACAACATGCAGCTACAACTAGCAATATATAGACTTATTGCATGAAACATCCAATACGGCACTGAGTAGAGTCAAGAGCTAAATGACACGTGGAAGCTATTTAGAGTTTATGATGAAACGAAAGACCAAGTCCGAGAAGATGAACCAGGCGCTCTGATACCAATTTGTCACGTCCCAATCTCCCGCAAGCTCAATAGTCCCCACTGAACGTAAATTACCACGTTGCAGCTCTCCCGCAGGACAATCGTTCTCATCGGGACGTGATATCGTACGAGCCTGGAGTTGCGCTCGTACAAGGCGATGTTGTCAAACACCAAATGTTATCATTGAAACAACCAAGTTACAACGAAATTCAAGTGTTGTGTACCAAGCACACATCAGAGTAATACGTAGCGAAGCTCACGATAGGATCCAAATGAAATGCCTCATCGAAGGCAATGCCACAAAGGCGATGCCACGAAGGCGATGAAATACTCTTGCTCTTTTCTCTAGCCCACAAAGGTACTTACAGTTCATACATCATGCCTCGTATATCCAAGCAGCGCCACTACGCCTGCGTACCTGAAATAATGCCCACAAACGTGGGTCAGTACACAGTCGTACTGGTGAGCGGGATAATCCACTCGTCTAAGCCGACACTAAGTAAAATAGTGAATACAAACAGTTATATGGTGATCTTTCTAGTTGAATCCTAGATTTATTTCATGGCATATGATTGACATGTTAAGGAAAGCTGTAAAGCAGTTTAAGCATGCAAGCATTGAAATTAATCCAATAGACAAGCAATATATAAATATCCAACTCGAGGGATTCTAGCATGCAACCCGTCCTACTCAAGCTATCGCTTGCACGATAACATCGAACCATCAACCAAGCCTCAATATCCATCCTCAACCAACAGTTATAATCCAATCTCAAAGTGCACACTCTTGCCGAGGCAAGGTGGTCGCGCCTACGCGAAGCACAAACCAACCAAAGTAAAGCAAGCCAACACATATCTATATGAAGTCACTGGCCAAGCCATAAAGGACTTTGATCAGACTGATCAAATGCGGTTCTATTCGAAACAGCGCTAAGTAGCTAACTCACCTGAATCGCATCCAACCGCTGGCACCGCACCCAAGACGCGTTACCCAGTTGTCTCCTCCATGGCCGAACGGTCCCGGTGCCCCGGAGCCTTCCCGTTCGAGGAGACCAAACCCTGTGCAATAAAGGTTGTCCGTGACATACAGACACCAAGTAGGTATGACGAGAGGATCGAACATTCTCGCCCCACCAAGCGATCCTAGACTCGTTCAACCAAAATCCAACCAAAGCATCCAACCAAAGAATCCATAACCAATCTTCCAACATATAGCCCAAGGCACCATTTCTCAAGTTATTTCCATAGGCACAATGCCTCTTCTCAATACAGTGTTTCATATTGGGTGTAACACCCCACACTCCGAATAAATCCCATGGCACAATGCCCCAACAGTGGCACAATACCCTCGCCAATGCAGTTGTTCGGTTTTAAACCACAACTGCTCGCTTTGTAAGACAAAGCGACCAAGTGATACTCGCGCATGGATGCACGCTCGCTCGCCCAAATTCTCGATGTTTCCAATGCCTCAAAGGTATCATTCCAACATATTCAAGCATAATCCCAATTACCAACCAACTGCCTCAAATGCATAATCCAACTCTAGCTCCAACTATCCAACGCGCAAATCAATTCAAGCCACAATCTTATCCAAGCAAACGACGTACACTCTATGCATGCCTCAGTATAGTATTTTCCAATGTT
The DNA here is from genome assembly GCA_036927795.1 of Iris macrosiphon. Classification (NCBI taxonomy): domain Eukaryota; kingdom Viridiplantae; phylum Streptophyta; class Magnoliopsida; order Asparagales; family Iridaceae; genus Iris; species Iris macrosiphon. The sequence goes on from JAYESA010000005.1 coordinate 247,094,536, forward strand.
TCAGCCCAAGTGTTCAAGCCTTTTACGTGTTTTCTATATTATTAGGCATGAAGGAGTAGAGGAGAAGGAAAAGAGCCCACTCACAATGTTTGATCCTGTTAGGCATCATGTCCTGCCGATACGGCCAATCCCTTGAACCCGTGGTCCGATGCAAGCGCGATCTACTCAACTGGTATGACCGTGCGAGCAGGTCGTGCTTTCCAAATCATCCGACCGATCGGACTAAGGAAGATGGCATTATCGCTCCAATCCAGCTATTTTAGTACTGCTCTGAACGAACACCTGAATCCCATCGAACTCGCTAGCCATCTGCATATGAAACCAACTCAATCAATACTTCTTCCCAAAATCTACCAAATTAAAAGTAACCAGCTTTTGTTTCATTCAATCCGACTCAGCGTAATGCACCGTGCAGTTGCGGGGCGTTATATTGCTTGTGCCTGGACCTGCACATACTGCTGCAGTCTCTGCTGGAATGCCTGAGCCTGTGGAGGCAAAGGCCTCTGAACCTATTGCTGCTGCATTGGTCCTGGTACCGTGTACTGCGGCACTGCTGGCCGAACTGCTGACTGGGCTGATGATGATCCAGTCTGGTTCCTCCTAGGATATGCTCTAACTATGTGGTCTGATGCCCCACACACCAAGCATAATCCATGTGCCTAACGACACTCTAATATTATATGCCCAGGTTTCTTGCAATAGAAATAACTATGGAAAGAATAAGAAGAAGAAGAAGAAGAAGAAGAAGAAGAAGAAAGAAGAAGAAGATGACTGTCTCTGTTAAGGGAACATCTGGGAAGACTGCTGAGATGATGATTTCCTCCTCGAGGATCCAATCGCCAGGGCTCGAACTGCTGGAATTGGTGCTGATGACTGGGATATTAATCCTCCTAAAATGTTGGGTCTCTTCTGGCTCCCAACTCGATCGGTAATCCTCTGCGATATATACTTATACCTCATGGCTTCCCGTATCATCGCGTCAAAGGTCTGAAACTCATGCTGCTCCACCTCCAAAATAATCTCTAAATGGAGTCCCTGCTGGAACCTTCTCGTTCTCTCCAACTAGGTCGCTATCAAAGTGGAAGCAAACCGACTAAGTCTCGCAAACTCTGCCGCGTAACCATCGACGGTCCTGCTTTTCTGCCTGAGGTTGTTAAACCTCTGCTGAAGCTTGTAACGCGCCACTGCGTCAAAATACCTCGTATAAAACCTCTCAGTAAAAACTGTCCATAGAACGATGCACTGAGAGAAACCTCATGTGCCACCCACCAGTCATGAGCCAAGTCCAATAACTGTAGCCTCACTACTGCTACACACTCTCTAGCCGGAGTCTCCGTTGCCTTCAAGATGGCCTCAGTGTCCTGCAGCCAAGCATCGGACAAAATTGTGTCTTCTGTACCATTTAAGTACGGAGGACTGAGACGCCTGAAGCTGGTCGCATAATTATGGATCTGAGAACCACCTCGCTCAAATACTGTCTGGACCGACTGAGTGAGTACATCACTATGGTGCTGCTGGGTCATCATAAAACCTCGTAGGACATCCATCAGGGCTCAAGCAACACCCTCTGGCTGCTCGGACTGAACTGGGTGTACAGGTACTATCTGCTGGTCCGATAGTGCCGGTCGATCTGTCTCAGGATATACTCTAGACTCTGCCCCTGAATGCTGAGGCCGACCTCCAGGAATATGATGGGCTCTCGAATGTTGACCCTCCTTGAGATGCACTCGATCCATCTGGCCGATAATAACAGGAACAGTGCCCCTGGAAGTTAAGGACACAAGAGTCAATCGGAGAACATGATATATCAACGAATAAGCATATATCATATCAAGAATAAAAGGTAGAGAAAAATGACTAGGGATCAAGGAAAATAGTTTAGGATTGAGACATCTAGCAACAGCAATAGCCCCCACATATATGTAAAAAAAATTGATTAAATATGCTCAGACAGACATAATCCACTCAGACAGACCGGCATGGGCCACCATTAAAATTATGTCACACCCCAGAATCAAAATACTGGAGAGCGGGGCTGACAAGGCCAGGTACATATACTTAGAGAACACTGGTACTCCACATATACGGTGAAGCTCTAAGACATGAGGGGTCACTACTACAAAACAACAGTCAAGTCTAGGTCCAACAAACCCTAGTATCTTAATCACAAGAACAACAGAAATAAAAATAAGATGTAATCAGCTGAAATATAATAGTAAAGCATCCTAAACTATAATATACAGATGATCATGGTGCTAGTAAACACAAAATGAATAAACTATCCAGAATCTAAGCCATACATGATTAGCCTTAGGATATGCCAATCATGCTATTACCCTTAGGCTAACAGATTAAACCAAAATATGAGCTAAACACGTGCTCGGTGGCTAAATGCCAACAAAAGTAGATGTACAATAGAGTCAGGAAGTAAGAAAAATCATTCATGGGGTCTGGTGCTCCGGGTGGTTACCATCCTCTGGAAAGTACAGAAGATCCTCTGATGCTACTACTGGATCTGGACATGCAAAACCAGTTGGGTCAGAACCCAAAGAGCAAGTATCACAAATGAAGCCAATCTAGGAACTTAAACCAACAACACAAAAAATATAAATAGTTAAAGTAAAGACTGAATGTAAATGATCTTTGGATAATAAATGAAATACTGTAAACCTCTAATAAGACGTATCCTGGACTGATAAGCAATAGAGTAACAAGTACAGAAAATAAAGGTATGATCATTCAAAGACTAGACTAACCATCATCTATAAATCACGATAAATCATATAAGTATGGCTTGATACTTTAACTAACTAGGGTTATCAAAATCCTAATTACTAACAATTATAATGCAACACGATACTAGAGTTTCTTCTGATCGCATGCCCCTGCAGTCTGTCTAGGATATCCATACGCACAAACCAGCATCAAATACTCCTCATGATACGCCATAATATAAACCACTGGATACTCCACAAGATAACTATATGAATAATCGGGACTGCATACAATCTAAGAAAATTCCTAGCCATATACTAAGTGAATCTCTAGTTATTAATCTCTAGCAGTTTCTTGTATGAATCCGGGTGTGGCATTCTGTAGAATCCATCCGAGACATGATGAAACAAAACAACTTCTAGTAGTAATATAAACAAGTTTAATATATATTGCACAAACGGACTCATGTAAACCACGACAACATCCAAGCAACGTGAAACCAAGTAAAGCTAGGTAAAGCCAAGTGAAGCCATGTCAATCCAGGTGAAGCCAAGTGAAACCATGTACAACTATGTGAAGCCATGTCAATCCAGATAAAGCCAAGTGAAACCAAGTCAAGCCATGTTTGAGGAAGCCATGTAAAGTTATGCCAAGTTAAGTCCAGTCAATCATGTCATCACGTGTAGCCGGGCAAAGCCGGGTGAAACCGAGTAAAGCCAAGTCAATTCAAGTCAAGTCCTCTGAAGCCATGTAAGTTCATATCTAATTAGGTCAAGTCATCGTGTGTCCAAACAAAAGCCAGAAGTATCATAATGAAATCATGAAAAATCAAGAATTCCTAAAGAAAGTGCACGATCAATATACCGTCGGTACAGTCTAGTACACTGTCGGTATACTGGTCCATAGATAGGAAAAACACAAAATGTTTTGGATTCCAACAAATTGGTATACCGTCGGTATGTCATTCCAAGTAAGTAAGAAAGGTTCTAAAAAATAAAGTTTAACCAATCGGTATACCGTCGGTATACTGTAGTATACTGTCGGTATGCCGTCCAAAACAAATATCCTGAAGTCGATCAAAATTGGTACACCGTCGGTATACTGTAGTATACCGTCAGTATGCAAGTTTCCAAGGATAAATATGGTTAAAGTCAAGTCAATTCTGATTTCCGGAATCCAAATCAAAATCCCAAAAATTACCAGAACCAAATCTAACAAGAAGTCAAGTCTAGTGGTATGTCTCATATCACGATATGGACTAAATCTCACGGTCACAAAGCCGGTACCATTTCCATTACCGAGTTACCAAAAAGGGACAGAACAAGATTCTACCAAAAATTAAAACCGAGATGGTTAAAAGGCTAAAATTCACAAGACGAATAATAATAGTAAAGCGAGTCTAAGCTAAAAAGCAATAACCAAAACTCTAGGAAAGTAAAATGATAGAAAGTAAAAGAAGTTCACAAAATTGGCAATGTGTACTTGCCTAAAGCGTGCTCCCAGCCTAAACCTTCTAGTCCACTACCTCGAAGGGGTTTAGAAACCACACTCCAGATCTCAAGACCAAGATCCAAGCTCGAGAGAAAATTAAAGAAGAGAAGAGAGAGAAAGAGAAATAAATAAATGAAATAACTCAAGTACTATTTATAGAGAAATATCTCAAAAATATCTCGAAAAGTGAAACAAATATCTGTCGAACAATATACCGTTGGTATACTGTAGTATACCGTCGGTATACCCGTTAGGTAGTAAAGTTTTAATTTTGAGAATTTTTAAACTTTTTCGAGATCAAATAAAATATAATAACTAGTACAAAATATGTATCCTCATAAAATATTAATACTTTGAGATGAGTCTCACAGGTTTATTTCCATGTTCTATACGAAATGATAATGAGTGGAATTAATTATTACCTTAGCTAGGTTGGTTCACTTCTTTTATTAGCATACAATAGGTGAATTTCCTAGTAACTAGCATATATTGTCCAAGTTTTTTGGTGTGAAGGCCAAGCAGAGGCAAGTTCACCGAAGCCACCCACCTTAGCGATGAATCGCATCGGCCAAGGGAGACTTTGACCGCTCCTTTGAAAGTCTAAGTTTGAACATCTTCTGAAGGGGTAAGTGTTTGTGGTATTAAACGAAAGAATGAAAGTGTATTTCAATAACGGGGTTTATACGAGACCCGTGCCCTTTGGTTTACAATTAAACTTGTACAATTTGATCCTATACGAGGATGTGGGAGTAGAATTTATTTAATCTGGGTATAAATTGTTATAGGTGTCTGATCTGCAGTCGATCACTTTAGCCCTTGGACTACACGATGTTGAAGAAATGCCATGGAAGACAGGAAGCAGCTTCGAAGGTTGCAAAGGAGGGTGGATGCGCGATGCCGAAGTCGTCGATCCCTACTCTTTGCCTGAGCTCCGGACTCTCTCTCTCTCTCTCTCTCTCTCTCTCTCTTGACCTTGTTCGATCTTCAAGTTTGAAGTTTTTCGACCTTTTCTCTGGTATAGGTTCTTCTTGACCAATTTTTCTGACCTTTTTCCCCATTGATAAGGGTCTCTATTTATAGAGTTTTGGTGACAGTGACCACTCCGTCGGCGTAGAAACCGAGGAGTAGACAGTACGGCACCCTTTTACACAACGGTTACAATAACCAATGCCTGCGTATAAATGACCTTTTGAGTGAGCATGTGACGCGTGTCCAACTAAGGAGACAAAACGTGTATATCTGCTGCGAAGATCACGGCATAGAAGCCACGTAGGTAGGTATCCCTCGTGTAGAAGAGGTTGGCGTAGAAGCCAAATGACTGTCACCCTGGCGTAGAAGCCAAATAGGCATAGAAGCCGAGTAGGCGTAGAAGCCGAATAGGCATAGAAGTCGAACAAGCGTAGAAGCCGAGTAGGCATAGAAGCCGAACAGGCGTAGAAGCCGAATGGTCGTAGAGACTGAGTGGGCGTTTGAAGCCGAGTGGTCGTAGAGACTGAGTGGGCGTTTGAAGCCGAGTGGTCGTAGAGACTGAGTGGGCGTAGAAGCCGCGTGAGCACAGATCCTGAATGGGCGTAGAAGCCGCTGTGTACCGTGCCAGAGTGCTGATGTGGATGTCTTAGCCAGAATTATGACTTTTGAAGATATAATCAAATCTCTTACAGACATTTGCCACCATCCTGTGCATTAAATACGGAGGTGTGTTTTGAAGGTCTGCAGTCCTTCTGTGCATCCGTCGCAGAGACGTGCCTCGAGGGGAACTGTCATCGCTCTGTGCAATTAGACGTAGAGACGTGCCTCGAGCCCCGTACGAAGTGCAGCTTTTGACGTGGCAGGCGGTTTGTCTGCTGTGGAGCGTAAAATAGCTCATATTTGCCTGTGTAAAATAAGGCAGCGTATTCTCTTGTACGCGAAAGAGCAGTTTACGCTGAGGGAACTTCAGTAAACGATGGTTTGGTGATATTTTAACCAAATCCTCTGTATTAAATGCAGAGATCCTCCATCATACTGTGGGGCGCATTCCGAGTGGTCTGCCATCGTTTCCAGCCGTCGTCTGGGTAGCCGTGCAGCACTTTTTGTCAGGAGTCAGAGGTCAGGTTCACTGCGTGACTTGACAGGTTCATTTCGGGGAAGATAAAGCGTTCCTCGTACGCTTTAACGCTGCTTTGAGAGCGGCTGAGTTTTACGTCATGGAGGCGATAAAGAACTCTGTCTACGCTGAAGCGGCCCGGACGTACTGTACTTGCGCGGATGGTCCTTTGAGCTTTATACTTCACGCTGTATTTTAGCGAAAAAAGCTATGTTCCACGCTTGATGGCTCTGAAGGCTTCTGCTTACACTGCTCTGCATCAAGAGGCTGCGTAGATCCTTCCAGCGTATTTTTCATGCTTCTACAAGACCCCCTTCAAAGCTTTTAAATTCCTCGGAATTTGAAACGCTTTGAATGACGCATGAACAGCCCCTCATAACTCGAAACGTTTCTGAATGGAGCGTTGAAACGGTCGATGCTGACTTTATGGCGGATTTATTGGGGACCGCTGTGATCTCTTTAGCCTATAAAAGGCTGGGGGGTTAACCTGTTCTTCCCACATTTCCATCACCATGCAGAAATGATCGTCGGAGTTCATCGGGTCGACCTAAGGAAGAAGGAGATCATGTTCTTCCAGCATGTAGGGAGCCAAAAAAGACAGCATCTTCGAGCAAGTGTCCACTGCAACGATGGATCATGGAAGGATATTTTAGCCTCCCTTGCTCGGGATAATCAGCAACTTTGCATGGAGTTACCCCAGGAGAGAGGAAGGGTCGTATTTGACCATACTGCTTGCAAGCGGTGCCTTCTCCCGTTGCCTTCGGTGACGAGAGTCAGACAGACTCGCTCTGTCCCGGCCTGAGCGGCATACGGAGCATGGGATCTGCAAAATCTATGCAAGCCCCAACTCTGTCGTGTCCGCCGGTGATCATTTTCTTGGAAGAAGAAGACCTCCACCCATGCGAGAACCTGTCAGAACAGATTCTGGGTGCGATCTTCAGACGATGATGGGGGACTCCTCTTGTAGACGGGGTTTCCCTCAGATGTAATCATGAAGAATAGAGAAAAACCCTTGTAGATTGGATTTCCCTCATATGTAATCATGATTTTAATCTTTTAATAAAATTGTCTTCTTCTTCATATGATCATTTTGCCATACGTTGCTGTGAAGTCTGGATATGTGTAGCTTTGACACGTCTGATTCTTTACGCCAACTCTGATAGAAAGAGTATTAGGCCCTGTCCTTTACGCATAGCGAATAGTCCATAGAACGCTATTGAGCATTTTGAACATTTAGAACTGTCCTGTTGCTAGGACCGAGGGACCGCGTAGAATTCTGAACTGTTGCTTCTCTGATGAGCAGAATTTTTTTTTTGTTCAGACTTCGTCTTCAAGAATGATCTCTCGAAACTCCTTTGGAACAGGGTCGAGGTTTTTGGCTGTCAAACTGAGTTGCCACCTTGATAGACGAGATGTTCAGACTGGAGTCTGGATGAACCTCCAATTTTGGACCCGAGAAGAGTAATTTCTCAATGTTTGAACTCTGTATATTTTGGGTACTTGGGATGCTCTGGGTCAAGAACGAGTATCTTCTGTGTGAACTCTTTGCAATTGACCGCTTTGGGGACTGTTCGGATATGCGAAAAGTCGTGGAGCGTGAAATCATTAGTCTGTAGCCTCTGAGCGTAAAAATACCATCGAGCGTGAAATCGTAGACTTGTGGTTCCTGAGCGTGAAGTCGTAGGTTTGTTGCCTCTCGAGCATAAAAACTACCGAGCACAAAGGCATCCGGGTATAAAACCATAGACTTATAGCTGTCGAATGTAAAGCCGTAGATCCGTAGCTGTCGAGCGTAGAAAGCTCCTTTAGCGTAGAACTGTTGATCTGTAGCTCCTGAAAAGAAAATTTCTTCGAGCATGAAGTTTGCAGATCTGTTGCTTCTGAGCGTAAACTGAGCACCACCGAGCGTGAGATCATCGATTTGGTATCTGCTGAGCGTAAAGTCGTAGGTTTGTGGCCTCTCGAGCATAAAAGCTATCGAGCACAAAGGCATCCGGGCGTAAAACCATAGACTTATAGCTTGCGAGCGTAAAATCGTAGATCCGTTACTGTCGAGCGTAGAAAGCTCCTTTAGCGTAGAACCTGCTGAACTGTCTAGCACGAAAAACTTTTCGAATTTGCTGACTGTCCGTCTTTCAAGGGTAGTGGGCTGACGTAGCACCCAATCATAACCAACTATTAATTGCGAGATTTAGTTAGGGTCTCGAGGAGTTCGTCCGAGGATTCGAGGAGTTGACCCGAACTATATATATATCCCAAGCTTTTGAGAGAAAAACTTTTTATCTGTCTTCTGCGAAAGAGAGCTTTCGACTGTTCGAGTTTTTCTTCGTTCCTTCTCCGAGCACTTCGAGTCTTCAGAAATAGCGCCGAAACAAACCCCCTCCGCTAAGGGAAAGAGTATAGGTTCTTCTTCTCATTCTTCTGTCCCAGCGAGAGAATCTTCGGTCGGGCAAGGTGAACTTCCTTCTGAGCGAAGTATCTTGCCGACGAGCAGCGCACCCGGTCTTAGAGGTAGAGCCTTTGGGATGACAAAAATGATGAAAAATCCTTCGTACATGTTGAACGTGACCGTGCTAGGTCGTCTTCTGTGCTGATAGCCTCTTTTGAGGAAGATGATGCACGGAGACGTTTTTATCTTTTACGCCCATATTTCTAATGTGCCAGCGTAGAAACTCCATATTTTCGTAGTTCTGAGCGTAAAAGCTCTGGCTACCGAAAATTGGCGTATATCGTAAAATTTGAGTTTTACGCTTGTGGAGTGGACTTCCGGCGTAAAATGACCAAATTTGTACAATCTTGGTGTAAAGCACAGACTGTCGTTTCTTTGGTCTGTATGTTTGTGCAAGATTTTGCAATGACATATTTTCTTTGCACCTTTGCAGTTGATTTGGGTGAGTCTCCACTGGCCGAGGTGATGGGCTCCGCTGCCGGGATGCTGCACTCGAACTACCTGGAGGATCTGTCCCACGTGGCATTTCCCATCTCCGGACCCCAGTATCCTGAGGGAAGGGAGTTTTTGATATCGGCTCAGGGCGAGCAGACGCTGCTGAGCATGATCAATGGCGAGCCCTTGACATATGTAGACGGGGAGCAGTACATAAAGCCGGCTTTCCTGTTTGGGGACATGATTGACAAACAGTCCCAGACGAAGCCCAAGAGGGTGCCCTGGGTTTTCCCTATCGGGAATTTGGTTTTGTACCTTCCAACGATGTCGTAGGATTATCCCATCTCGGCTTTCTTCCATGCGACGTATCCCAGGAAGATGTCATGGACGCTGACTCCTGATATTTACGACAAGCCGGGGAAGATCTTTCATCTGAAAGGAGCTGACCAGGGGCCGTTTATTAGCCGCCCTTCCGGCGTTGTGACGTTGTTCCGGGGACTGTGCCCGGGCAGTGTCCCGAGTGAAGACAGCTTAGTGATCCAGCCGGTCCAATTGTCGACCTTCTGCAACGACTTCATAGGACGAGGTGGGGTATATCCCAAGGAGAATCCTCGGTGCAATGGGTGGATCGCCACAACAAACTCCCGATGGACATGCCTAGTTGACTGGGCCTTAAAGCACTTCCGGAGAGAGCTGGAGGGCATTGGACTATATGCCGCTGTGAGTGCGACGAGTGTTGGGTTGCCTCCCAATGCTAACTTGTTCCTGGCACTGATGGAGCGGCACATTCCGCTCACCAGGACCTTCGCCACCCCACTGGGGGAGTTGGGATTGGCCCTCCATGAGATGGCAGTTGTCTCGAGACTGCCGATGGGGGATACCCCATATGAAGAGTATGTTCCCACCAACCGGGAGTTGGGGGATTTGGACCCTCGGGTGGCGGAAGTATATCAGGAGCTGATGTGTCAATACTTCGCGTGCACCGCTTTTTATAACGAGCCTTCTGATTTGGCTCACACCACCAAGTGGATGTCCTACCTCTTCTTCCACCGAGCTAGGGCCGCCAAGTCGGAGAAAGCCTCGGGGGGTAAGAATGAGCCCGTGAACTGCTTGGGCGTTCTCAGTGCCCAGGTCGTCGAGGATCTTATGGAAGATGCCAAAGCTCCCGATCAAATTCTCGTTGAGGGGGTAGGAAAGTACCCCGAAGGCACTAAGGCCTATAGTTACTTGAGGCGCTGTCGCAGGCCTCTGTCTAAGGAAGCCCAGCTGGCCGGTTTCCTCTCCATATGGCTGCGTCGAGTAGTAGTGCCCGGTATCGCGTCCGTGGACCGCATTCACCGGAACATCCTATGGCCTGCAGTGCGTCTGGTGTTCGGGACAAGACTGGGCTTGCTTCCCGCCATGGTGTGCCGTATACAGGCTGGCCTGAGAGCCATGACTGATGGGTTGCTCGTCGATGAAGCTCGGCGTGAGAGTTTTCCCAGGGTGGAATTACCATACCTGTACTTGATGGGATGGTTAATTCTCCATAATCCCCGGGTGATGTCTCCTGGATCCGGTAGCAGCTCGGGGGTATATTCTTGCTGAATTACAAGGACTCTCCCTGGAATGTGAGTACAGTTTTAGATTGTCGGCTGGTGTTGAACCTCAGCCACGGCTGAAAGATCCTCTACATTGTCCCCTCCGTACATCGCAATCAATCAGGGATGCGGCTTGAGGATTTAGGTGGAGAGAAGACCAATCTTTTCCCGGAAGCTTTTAATTGGTTGGTCTGTATTAGACCCTCCCATCTGCTGTACAGGAGCGAAGATCATTGCTTCTTCGAGCCCTACTTGCCTAGTCGGTTTGCCAGGAAATTCGGGTACGATCAGTTGCACGTGGGCAATGCCATCACCAGCTTCAGGTCCAGGGACGGACTCATTGATGGAGCTAGAGGGTGGCGATATTTCATCATGGGTTGCATGGGGGCAATCTTTATCTTGCCGGTCGTTACAACCTCCACGGAGCTGCGCATCCTTCATTCTTACTTCCAGTTTTACGTGACGATTAACACCTTCCATCGCGATTTTGACATGCGTGGAAGCTTCAGGGTGCCTTCTCCCAAGCCTGGGGGAAGAGTCGAAGTCCCCTCGATTTCTTCGGACGAGGGTGAGGAGTCTGGCACTCCGAATGAGCCTCTAGTGTCGGTACCGAGGTGCGAAGTGCCTCCGCCTGCGGGGGCTTTGGTAGTCTCTTCTGGGAAGCGGCGGGCTTCTGCTCCGAAGGAAGCTTCTCTTCGTAAGAGGAGGAAGGAGACGGTTGCTCGTCATTTCCGCATTCTTGGTATTGAGACTCCCGGGATTGAGCCTGCATCTCCCCATATCAGGGATGATTCTTTGGCTGGAGGTTCCTCGCCTTTTAGAGAGGGACCTTCTACAGTTCTGGCTGGCGGCGCCGGAGAATCCTTACTAGAGGTTGCTATCGTTGCTACTGCTCCAAGTAGCGAAGCGAGATTGCCTGCGTGGCCGAGGCAGATGGGAGAATCTTTCCCGAGGTCAGCAGCGGATGAAGTTCCCGCTGTGTCAGCGAGCACGCCTGGCGAGATTCCCGCTGACGAACCTCGACCGCGTCTTGGTGAAGGCTTGATAGAACTCTTGGCGATGTCGGTCGGCCCACCTCCTTCTCCAGGTATAATAGTTCAAATCGCGTCATTAAGGCGTGGTTTAGCTACATCGGCTGCAGCTGCGCCATATATACCGTTGGCTCCAGGTAAATGTCGTCTTTATGTCTCCTCTTAGAAATATTACCATTGTATTGATATCAGCTTTCTTGTCCTCTTCTCAGGGGATGACGTCCATGGGGAGTACAGCGTTGAAGCGCCTTCTGGATCTGCTCTGGCTCCTGGCGATGATGTGGAGGCGCCCGACTTAGAGGAGGAAATGTCCTCGGGGGCTAGCTCGCCCAGAGTGGTTTCGTCGTCTCAAGAGGAGGACGAACCCGTCATCGTGACCTCGTCCCTCGCGAGTATGTCGATGACTTCGATTGTTGTCGTCGTACCTTCTTCGGTTGCGCCACCCGTCGAGGCGGCGGCTGTGGCCACCTCGTCTGCAATTATCCCTGGAGAGGGACTTACTAGTATCGCGGCCACTCCTGGCGTTCAGTCGGATCTAGTTGCGTTGACCGAGCAGCATACCAGCCTCTTTTATACCAGTTTGAAAATGATGATATCGATGGTGTTGGCGAAGAATCTGGACTTCGAGCGCCTGAAAAAGACTTCTCAGTTTTCGATCGGGGCTGTCAGGGAGCTCGGCGATCCTGGGGTAGCTGACGCCCTGGAGGCGGTGGTTAATGGTTTAGAGCAACCCATTAACGAATACTTGCAGCTGACTCGGGGCAGCCTTGATGCTGATGTCCAGGCTAGATACGACCTCATGACTGCGCGGCTCGCTACAAAGCTGGAAAGCCTAGACAACTCCATCAAGACGCATAAGCTGGAGATGGATAGGAGAAAAGCTGTCGTGGAAGAGGCTCTTGCTCTTGAGACGAAGTGCCGATCCGAGCATGAAGGGAATGCAGCGAGGGCCTCCAAGCTGAGGGGAAAACTCGCTCGGGGAGAGGAATGGGCTTCTCAGTCGTTGGCGGGTCTAGATGTAGCGACTGGTCGATTGAGCGCGGCACGACGGGATTTGGACCGTGTAGAAGCTGCCCGTGCGGGCTGTCTTCGGGCAAGGGCTGAGCTGGCCTTTACGAATACCCCCGAGGCACGGCTGGAGCAGGCTCGTGCCGATGCCTTGGTTCTTAGGAATGAGAGGATAGCTGCACTGGAGCGGCTGATTCGTGATCTGACTACTCCGCCATCATGATGTATCCTTTCTTTTTTTTCTTCCCCAGATGTAATTCTGCTCTCTTTTGGGAATAAATAAAAGCGACTCTTTTCTGACTTTTGTGGACCCATCATTTCGGAATGTAAATGACAATTTTTTTTAGGCGAGAGTGATATCAGAGGTAGTATGGACATGATAGACTCTCGATAAACTTCTTAGCAGGATATATCTATTCAGAGGTTATACAGACATGATAGGATATGACCCAACTAGTTTCGTTTTGGGAGTAGTTTTGTCAGAATTGAGCTCCTCGCTATATTCCACCCAAGCAGGGGAGATTAAGCATAGTACCTTTTCAGGAATTTGCCGTTGATATGAGCCATTAACAGGTCTTCATTAGGCTGGGCTATCCTGTAGGCGTCGTTTGAGAACGTTGTCTCGATCACATAAGGGCCTTCCCACTTGGGCTGGAATTTGCCTTTACTTCTGTGAGTAAGAATCATCGGCCTTCTTACGACTGAAACTAGCTCGCCGACTTTGAACACCCTTTCCTTTACTTTATGATTGAAAGCTCTGGAAATGCGTGCTTGGTAGAGCGCGATACGCTGTTGAGCTTGGAGGCGTTTCTCGTCTAATCCTTCTAGCTCTTGGAGCCTTAACAGGTCATTCTTTTCTTGAGTCAGCTCATTAGTCACGGCTATCCTGAGTGACGGGATCTGGATTTCAATGGGGAGAACTGCTTCGCTCCCGTAGACCAGCGAGAATGGGGTACAGCCTGTCGGTGTCCGTACTGTTGTGCGGTATGCCCAGAGACATCCGCCCAGCTTCTCATTCCAATCTCTCTTGTTTGAAGAGACGAACTTCTTCAAGATTTTGATAATGGTTTTATTGAAAGCTTCTGCCAAACCATTAGCAGCTGGATAGTATGCCGTAGAGGCAATATTGTGTATCTGATTTTTATCGCAAAACCGATGAAACACTTGGCTGATGAACTGAGGCCCATTGTCGTGAATTATACTCCGGGGTACCCCGAAGCGATAAATGACGTAATACTTGATGAAGCTGATCATATTAGATGCCTTCACCTCAGCGAGAGGGATCGCCTCTGCCCATTTGGAGAAGTAATCCGTGATGGCCAGTATGAACTGGTGACCCTTGGAAGAAGACGGGTGAATAGGACCGATGATATCCATACCCCATGCTTCGAAAGGCCAGGATGCGACCGTAGGATGTAGATGTTCAGACGGTTGATGTATGAAGTCTGCATGAACCTGACAGGCTCTGCAATGTCTTGCATATCGTATTACATCTGTGATCATAGTAGGCCAGTAATAGCCCATTCTCCTGATGTGATTCTGTAGCTTAGGACCGGGTTGATGCGCTCTGCACACGCCGTCGTGAGCTTCATGGATAATCTGATGTGCTTCGTCGTTAGAGAAACATCTCAATAGCAGTCCGTCGTAGGTCCGGCGATATAGGCATTGTGAAGATGCGTCGAAGTAGAAGCGTAATGATCGTCTCTTGACGGATACTGCTTCTTTGGGGTCCTCCGACAAGATTCCGTATGCCACAAAATCTATGAAGGGACTTGTCCAATCTCTCGTAGGAGGATCGGTGTTTACAGCGTAGCTGCGTTCTATGTGACAGTTGTTCTTCACACAGAATAAATCTCTGTTAAGAAGGATTACCGAATCTTGCCTCCTTCTAGGAGTAGCTAAATCCACAGCTAGACTGGCTAGGGCATCAGCTTACAGATTCTGAGATCGAGGTACATGCTCTAGGAAGAACCCCTTGAATGTCGTGGCTATCTCAACCGTCGCTTGGTGATAGGGGATGAGGTCTGGATTCCGGACTTCATATATTCCCCTGACTTGGTTGACGATAAGAAGAGAATCACCGAAAGCTTCCAGGGACTCTACCCCCAGCTCCTTAGCAACTTGGAGCCCGATTAGTAGAGCGTTGTACTCCGCCACATTGTTGGAGCAGGGCTCGCTAAGAGAATATGCTCGGTAGATGACGAGCTGATCAGGGGTGACAAGGATGACTTCCACTCCTGAAACGATGTTTCCCTTAGGACCGGTTCTGGTGGCACCATCGAAGAATAGTCGCCATACGTCACTTTCCCTTGCGAAATTATATTCTGCAACTTCATCAGGGATGTCTTCGTATAGTTTGGAGGTCTCCGGGATCGGATGAGCAGCTAGGAAGTCGGCCAATGCTTGGCCTTTGATGGACTTCTGTGGGACGTATACCATGTCATATGGTGTTAGCAGCATTGCCCAAGTCGCGAGTCAAGAATTGAGGGCACTTGGCTTGCTCATCAGCACTCGGAGAGGGTTGATCCTGGAGATGATATGAATAGTCTGGCCGGTAAGATAGTGTCGCGTCTTCTGGATAGCGAACATCAGAGCCAAGCATTCTTTCTCCACTGGGTTGTACCGGTGTTCGGCTCCGACCATCATCCTGCTGAGGTAGTAGATAGCCTATTCATGACCCGTATCGTTCTTCTGTGCGAGGAGAGCTCCTAGCGAATGATCCATTGCTCGAACGTACAGCAAGAATGGTCTTCCCATGACGGAAGGCACCAGAACTGGCGGACTGGTGAGGTAGCGCTTGATATCTCCGAACGTTTGCTGACAGGTTTCGTCTCATACGAAGGATACACCTTTCTTCATGAGATGAGAGAAGGGCTGACATCTCCCCGAGAAGTTGGATATGAATCGCCGGATATAAGCCAGACGTCCTTGAAATCCCCTGAGTTCCCTCAGATTATGGGGCGGTCGCATTTCCACGATTGCCTGGACTTTGTCAGGGTCCACTTGGATGCTTTTGGCGGTAATGACAAATCCCAGGAATTTGCCACTAGATACACCCAGAAAGGACTTTGTAGGGTTCATCTTGAGTTGATGTTGGCGCATTAACTCGAATACCGTCCTCAGGTCTTGAATGTGATTACCTTTGAGGCGGTTCTTGACGGCTATGTCGTCCACGTAACATTCCACTATTTTGCGTAAAATGCTCATGGAATATGTTACTCATAGCCCGTTGGTATGTAGCCCTGGCATTCTTCAATCCGAAGGGCATGACCGTGTAGCAATATACCCCCAATGGTGTCCGAAAGGCAGTGTGCTTCTCGTCTTTAGGATGCATCTTGATTTGATTGTATCCTGAGAACCCGTCCATGAAAGACATGCGTTCAAAGCCGCAGGTGTTGTCGATCATGATGTCCGTGATGGGAAGAGGGAATTCATCCTTAGGACAGGCCGCATTCAGATCTCGATAATCGATGCAGATACGTACCTTCCTATTTTTCTTCATGACTGGGACAACGTTGGCGACCCAGTCGGGATGTTGTTCTTCCCGGATGAAACCGCAGGCTATCAACTTCTTGACTTCAGCTTCGATGGCGTCCATCATATCTGGGAGGAACCGACGTTGGTGCTGCTTCACTGGCTTCGAATCGGTCACTATATTGAGCTTATGAGTAGCTACCTTCGGGTCTAGGCCTGGCATGTCCTCATAATCCCACGCAAAGACGTCGATATATTCCTTTATCAGCTGTATAATTTCTTCCCTTTCAGCTGGGGGAAGATTATTACTGATAAATATTGGCTTTGGCGAGAGTTCACCCCCAACATTGATTTGGATAAATTCGTCCTTGGTGGGAGGTTCTCTCTGCTCGAAGCGGAATTCCCACTACGTATCCATTTGTTGAGCCCAAGAGTCATTCTCGATCGGCTCAGAATCATGTTCATCTGCTTCTGAGGGATTTGTCACCACCATATTTACTGATAGTGTTTGTTCGAGAGCATCAGGTGAGTCGGAGGGCGACGAGCTATTCTGGGAAGAGGGAAAGATGTCCTCATCTGACTTGGAAGTCGTAAGGGAGGTGGCATACCCTAACCCGAGACGAGTTTGTCGATAGCGAGGGTCGCCGCGCTGCGGCGTTCATCTGCCTCTTCCGTAGTTGAGGCTTGGCTTCCACTTTAAGTCGTAGCCCATGTTTTGCATGATCCTTAGCGCTTGCGGGCTGTACCGGTGAACTTGCATTTTCCCAGTATCGTCATCGAAAGGATCTTCCTAGACAGTCGGTTGATTGCGCATGTGACCGAAGACTATTGAACGCTGACTGCTGTGGGTAGGCGGGACAACGAAGATAGAATCCTCATGCGGTCCATATGTCGTGACGATGTTGGATGATGATGCTACTTCCCAGACATACGGACGGTAGGAGTTTATAGCTTCCAAGAATTTTTGTGCTATGGGTTCTACCTCGTCATGGGGAGTGGGTTACTGTTTTGGAACTCGAGCGTCAATATACTGGAAAAGAGGATATTTATTATCATCTGGAACTCCGTTCCTGGTTGCATTTACATCAGTCGGCTTCCTGTCGCGCCGAAGGTTGATGACTATGGGTGGAGACTTCTGGTTCAAAGTGATCACTAGAGGATCACCCCCTTCTCCTGACCTGGTCTTGTTTAGGTGGATAGCCATAGGCTCTATGGCTTTTGGACGAGTGGTTCGTCCTTTCACTTTGATTGACAGCGGTAGTGTGGCAGAGGATTCTTCTGGCTCCCGGTGGGATTCCTTCTCTGCCTCGCCTGACACTTCCTCCGTGTGGTCTTGGGAGTACAACACGGCATCGGAATAGTAAGATTCTATTCCTTTAAACGGGTTTAGGTCAGCCTCCTCCGTTTGTACTGTTCCTTGTGCGTCTACATATTTAAGGCATTGATGTAGGGTTGAAGGAACGATGTTGTGGTCGTGGATCCACGGTCTTCCCAACAAAATATTATAGGACACCTCTGAATCGATGACGTAACATGTGGCCACCGATCTGAGATTGCCGATCTGGATCCTCAGGCAAATTTTCCCCAGCGGCTTACTTCTTCCGGCGTTAAAACCCACGATTGTAGTAGTGGTGTAAGACAATTCGCTGGTAGGAATTCTCAGCGGTCTGAGCAGACTGTGAGGGATGATGCTGATCGACGATCCCGGATCTATGTGAATCCGGTCGACCTCCATGGAACCGACGTACCCGGTGTAATAGAGGGGCCTGTCATGTCTGTTATGTTTTAACAGCATATCGTCTTGAGTGAAAGTGATATTTGGGACCACCTCCATTACGCTGTGGCATTGAGGATACGCCACTGGTTCTTCATCGGGGGACTTGAGCTGGGTCAAGTATGCCTCCGCCTGCATCAGTGCTTCACTCAGGGCTAGACGAGTGTCTGGGGAGAGCCTGAGTAGCTCAAAGATGGACAACCTGGCTGGCGTATTGGCTAGTTGGGCCAGGATGTCGAATTTGTATGGCTTCTCTAAACCTTTGCTTGGAATATTTTTTACAGGTTTATCAAAGCGTACTTCTTTCTGCTTCCCCTTTTCCGCCGGAGTAGGTTTCGAAGGGCTGACGTCTGGCATGACGGGACCTTGCTCTGAAGGTTTGGTAGCTGGAGCGTCAGCCGGTGCACCTTCCTGACCTGCTCCGTTGTCGTTGAGGTAGGCCTTCCCTGAACGGGTTGCGGCAAATACCTCGTCTTCGTCTGATACAGAAGAAGTTGCGACCATGTGGCATGGTTTATATTTGGGGCTCTTCTTGGATGTAGGCTTAGTTGCCTTGGTCTCTTCCTCGATCTCTGACACCAAATCTGGGTAAACCCACATAATTTTGCCCTGCCGGGTAGTTAGGGGTACCAGGTTGTGATTTTGACCCCTAGCTGGGGGAAGATTGACGATGTTCATCTTTGTCCGGAAGATAGGTGCAACACCATCCGGGACCTCTTGGGGAGGCAGATTGCCGAACTGCAGAGAGATCATGTTGGCCGTGACCGTCGTCTCGGTGTTGTGCAGAGTGATGGCCTTAGCATCGATTAACCCCTGGATCTTCTTTTTCAGTATGTAACACGCCTTCGTCAGGTGGTGTACGTATCTGTGGAAGATGCAGTATTTGGGGTCGTTAGTATTGCCGATCTCCTGGGGTCGCCTTAGCTCTGGAAGGGTGATCTTGCCACTTTTGACGAGACACTCGAATATACTTGGGATATCGTCATCGTTGAAAGAGTAGACTTCGACGGGCCTGGAAGTCCCGGGTCTCGCTTGCGTGGTTGCCGCAATCTTTGGTCTGGCTGTATTGATTGCCAGGGCTTCTTTCCCTTTTGGACCACGAGGATGGTCACTGCTAGGAGATGACCTCTTGCCTCTGTCAGAGGCGGAGATCATGATGCCATTGTCGTGCGCCTTGCGACTGTTATCTTCGGCGGCTACTGCTGAGATGATGAACGAGGGCCAATCATGGAACTGATATGGTCCTGTGAACACCGAGACCACGGGAAGGAGGTTCTTCCTGCAAATGTCTACCAACGCAGAGTCTGGAACTCCTGGAGGCATCTGTAAGGTGGCCTGACGAAAACGTTCGATGAAGATACGAACGTCCTCCTTTTCCTTCTGTTTGACTTCGATGAGAGAGGACATAGACATGTCCATTCCTCCCTCGTAGAATCGCGTGAAGAATAAGGCTCTGAAGTCCTCGAAGGAAGTAATGCAGTTGTCCGCTAAGCTACGGTACCACTGATAGGCTACTCCTGAGAGACAGCCTTTGAACACCCGAGTGAGGAGGGCGTCGTTCCCTTGTAGCAACACCGTCATCATACTGAAATAGTTCATGTACTGACTTGTTGATGTTTTTCCCTCGAACAGAGCCATAGTCTGAGGTTTGTACCTCGGAGGGAAAGGGACCTCCTCCCAGATAGCTGGGTAGGGCTGGTTGATTCCCAGTTTCTTGAGCTGAACTTTGTGCTTCAAGGCGTCGAACTGGGCTTTCAACTCCCGTACTGCCTGCATCGGATTTTCAGTCGGAAGCGGGGCTACGGAGTGGTGCGGAGTTGGTTGTATCGTAACTCCAGCGGGAGGTAAGGCATTCTCTGAGTGAGGAAGCGGAGGAACTGCTGACTCTTGATCTAGCGCAGGCTCTTGGCTCGGGTTGGATGGTGGTAAGTCCACCCCCACACGTATCTGAGTTAGCGGGACCGATGCTTGAGCCATGGCGGTTGCGTGCTGAGCTAGCATCATCTGGTGCATGTTCTCCATCATGGATTGCATTTGTTTCAGAGATGTCTCTAGTATAGTGATGTATTGTTCCGCATTCCCTGACGGTGAAGCTTCCTCGCATTCATCTTCAACAGCTTAAACTCCTATCTCCCTGGGGGTCATTGAGGGATTAGTATAGGTCGCTGTAGAAGTCGACTCTATACTTTCTGCTTCTGATTCGGGAGCTTGGCGACCCCCGATGTCGGAATCAGAAGAGGACGAAGCTGGTTGTTGTGACCTTGCGCGAGTGTTTTGGAACACCCCGGCTTCAACGTCTCTGAGGAGCTCACTGAACCTCCTTCGGCTCGGAGGTCTGGAAGGATGACGTCTTGAGCTCGACCCTCCTCTTGGTATGTGTGAAGCCATGTTCACAGATGCATGCGCGGGTTCCTCTTCATGGAAAGACAGCGAGTAGCTCAACCGGTCGAAAACCGATCGTTTTGCTTTGGAACAGCAGCAATTAATCACAACCTTATGACTATTACAATAGTGTTCGCTAGGAGGCGTAATAGACATGTTAGAAGGTCCCCTTTCTTTACGCTTCTGGATTAGATATTTGCGCAGGTCAGGAGGATTTGCCGAAGAAGAAGACGAAGGCTTGTTTCTTCTGTTCCCATCGGCGGGTATGCGGAGACTGGGCACCATGGTTTTCCCTATGCCACCTGTATACAACAGGTTGGCCATCTGGGCGGCGGATAATCCCCTGGGAGGGTGTCTTTCTGTAATCTGAGCTTGTTTTACGCCGAGGGACTGTGCCTGGCGTAACTTGGAGATTTGCTCAGTCTGGCGTAAAGCTGGAGAGGCCCTCAGTCGGCCATTGGCCTCTCGCGTAATCTGGAGGGTAGGCAGATCGTTCCCTTGCTGGCGTAAAGGCCGAGTAGTTGAGTATTCGCCTGCTTGCTTTCCCTTGCGGAGATCACAGCGCTCATCTGGTTCACCGTAGAGGTCAGATGTTGTCTTACGCATGGAGCGTGATCTATACTTCTGATTTGGCGTTGAGGCACCATCAGAGGTTTTGTCTGTACTGCGCGTAGCGGGAGACTGATTCCTGCGTGTAAAGTGCAGTGGATACTCCTGGGTTAGCGCTGAGGCTTTGCCCGAAGTTTTGTCTGTACCGCGCGTAGCGGGAGACTGAATTTTATGTACGGGGCACGGAGGGAGCGATGCTACCACCTCATTGGTCGGAGAGATCAGAGAGATCGGAGAGTCCACAGGAACGGCGAAGGATGTCTTGGGCATCCACACTTTGCGCAGTTTCCTGTTGTCTTGGACGAGAGAGAGTGAGAGCAACCCCCAGTCCGAAGCATGTCTTCGTAGGCAGACTGGTCGAAATGAACGACCAGTGTCTTCTTCACGGTTCCTACAGATATCGCATCGTGTTGAGTAATTACTTCCTCATCAGAAGAGAAAGACGTCCCCAGCAGAGTCGCCATCTTGTTTGTGGTATTAAACGAAAGAATGAAAGTGTATTTCAATAACGGGGTTTATACGAGACCCGAGCCCTTTGGTTTACAAACAAACTTGTACAATTTGATCCTATACGAGGATATGGGAGTACAATTTATTTAATCTGGGTATAAATTACTATAGGTGTCTGATCTGCAGTCGATCACTTTAGCCCTTGGACTACACGATGTTGAAGAAGTGCCATGGAAGACAGGAAGCAGCTTCGAAGGTTGCAAAAGAGGGTGGATGCGCGATGCCGAAGTCGTCGATCCCTACTCTTTGCCTGAGCTCCGGACTCTCTCTCTCTCTCTCTCTCTCTCTCTCTCTCTCTCTTGACCTTGTTCGATCTTCAAGTTTGAAGTTTTTCGACCTTTTCTCTGGTATAGGTTCTTCTTGACCAATTTTTCTGACCTTTTTCCCCATTGATAGGGGTCTCTATTTATAGAGTTTTGGTGACAGTGACCACTCCGTCGGCGTAGAAACCGAGGAGTGGATAGTACAGCACCCTTTTACACAACGGTTAAAATAACCAATGCCTGCGTATAAATGATCTTTTGAGTGAGCATGTGACGCGTGTCCAACTAAGGGGACAAAACGCGTATATCTGCTACGAAGATCACGGCGTAGAAGCCACGTAGGTAGGTATCCCTCGTGTAGAAGAGGTTGGCGTAGAAGCCAAATGACTGTCACCCTAGCATAGAAGCCAAATAGGCATAGAAGCCGAGTAGGCGTAGAAGCCGAATAGGCATAGAAGCCGAACAGGCGTAGAAGCCGAGTAGGCATAGAAGCCGAACAGGCGTAGAAGCCGAATGGTCGTAGAGACTGAGTGGGCGTTTGAAGCCGAGTGGTCGTAGAGACTGAGTGGGCGTAGAAGCCGCGTGAGCACAGATCCTGAATGGGCGTAGAAGCCGCTGCGTACCGTGCCAGAGTGCTGATGTGGACGTCTTAGCCGGAATTACGGCTTTTGAAGATATAATCAAATCTCTTACAGAGATTTGCCACCATCCTGTGTATTAAATGCGGAGACGTATTTTGAAGGTCTGCAGTCCTTCTGTGCATCCGTCGCAGAGACGTGCCTCGAGGGGAACTGTCACCGCTCTGTGCAATTAGACGTAGAGACGTGCCTCGAGCCCCGTACGAAGTGCAGCTTTTGACGTAGCAGGCGGTTTGTCTGCTGCGGAGTGTAAAACAGCTCATGTTTGCCTGTGTAAAATAAGGCAGCGTATTTCCTTGTACGCGAAAGAGCAGTTTACGCTGAGTGGACTTCAGTAAACGACGGTTTGGTGATATTTTAACCAAATCCTCTGCATTAAATGCAGAGATCCGCCATCATACTGTGGGGCGCGTCCCGAGTGGTCTGCCATCTTTTTCAGCCGTCGTCTAGGTAGCCGTGCAGCACTTTTTGTCAGGAGTCAGAGGTCAGGTTCACTGCGTGACTTGACAGGTTCATTTCGGGGAAGACGAAGCGCTCCTCGTACGCTTTAACGCTGCTTTGAGAGCGGTTGAGTTTTACGCCATGGAGGCGATGAAGAACTTTGTCTATGCTGAAGCGGCCCGGACGTACTGCACTTGCGCAGATGGTCCTTTGAGCTTTGTACTTCACGCTGTGTTTTAGCAGAAAAAGCTATGTTCCACGCTTGATGGCTCTGAAGGCTTCTGCTTACGCTCCTCTGCATCAAGAGGCTACGTAGATCCTCCCAACGTATTTTTTATGCTTCTACAGTAAGTCCAAACGCCATTGCAATCAAGTGAGTCATCTTGCCGAGATAGGCGGGACATGTCGTCGCACTTGCACCATTTGAATTGGCTCTCCAGATTGAGCGGAGCGGGTCACTATAATTGCCATGTAAGCATATTAGCGACATTTAGCGACTAACTAGCGATGTTCATGGTACAGACTAGCGACGTTCTGATACCAATTAGCAATGTTATGTTACGTTACAAATCGTCACTAATTATTGCTAAACGTCGCTAATCTTGTAAAAAATTAAAAAATATACAAAATATAAAATAGTTTCCATAATAATCTTTCTGTAATTTATACAAATAGATTCATAATTTATAAAAATAGACCCGGAGCAACCCTCCGTCGAATTTGCTGGTTCGTCGCCCCTTCGATGGAACACTCAACACCGATAAATTCATATATGCAGTCGATATACATAAAAGTCTAAGAGTCTGAAATGAATATTATTGCAGTCGATACACATAAATATAATATCCCCATGTCACACAAATATAATATCCCCAAAGTCTAAGAGTCTAAGAGTGAAATATATATATACAAAAGACCAAAAAATGGGCCAATGTCACACAATATACACAAATAATTTGTCTAACCTAGGACTAATGCCTATCAGTAGGAGAAGGAGCACTGTTACACAACTGGGATATAAGAAAGTCTAACTACTCCTGTAACATCACCACCGATGTCGAACTAAGACAAGACAATGTCGATGTCGGCAAACCAGGAGGACGTATCTGCTCTAATGTTGCCAGTCTAGTATTGTATGAATCCATGACACCGATCATCGATGCCACATTACGCTATCTCGATACGGCCTGATCTATAATGGTCCACTGCATCATCTCGCGCATAGTCCTGAGCTCCATAATATTATGCTCAAGCATATCAAAATGTGTTGTGATCTTCGCATCGTCCACCTGCGGCTGGGACTGGGGCTGCTCCATAATCCTCCGCATCAACTTGCCACATAGAGAAAAAATCTGATGGTCAATGCTCTTCTACTGGACTCGTACTGACTCCTGGAAAGGCTGTCTGGTATGCACACTGGCAGAAGGAGTCCTAGAGGACTATGTCGCAATATAGGCACCGTAGGATCCCGTATCGTAATAGGTACCCCTCTGAAGACCACCATCGGCGGTCATCCAGAGCTCGTCATCCAATAAAACTGGGAGGGACGGGAGCTGCAAGGAAGTATCGGCCTCTCCATCGGGAGGTGCAGCAGTAGCCCCTTGCGTTGACCACTTTCGGAGCCGTATACTCATCCTAGAAATATATGAATTGCTCGATAAGCATAATTCTTACTATCCACGCATCGTAAACTTAAAGGTTAATATCTAAGATACTTATTACTAAGTATGTGGATAGTTATTTGCATATTTTTAAAGTTATATTAAAAACGTAAAGTAATACTTACGTAACTCTGTGTGGCCCTTTCATCGATGAGCTTTTCGCCCTTCCGATGGGTTGCGAGAAAGATGGTCACGTATCCTTACCCCTCCGGACATATTTAAAACTATATTGTTTATTACTATAACTATATTGTTTGTTACTATAATTAAATATTTTATTCTACTTTGATTAAAATAATATATATATACAATGAAATAAATACTAGGCAATGGAAATGTTCCGTCATCGGAATCGACCCACCACACCACTTTTCTGCATTCTGCCTGGCCGCCTTCGCCTTCTCAGACCTCGTTTAATACCTGGGCTCGTTGAATCTAGCCCTCATCGTAGTCCACTTCTCAGGTGTGATCCTACCGTTGATTGGTTGTCCCAATCGATCATAAATCTTCTGGTCCTCGATCGTATCACGTATCAGCTTGTTGGTGACGGCAGAAAACTGCTACTCGATCTGCGCAGCCCGTTGTAGTAGATTGAAATAGGTTTTCTACAAGAAGTATTATAATAAGTAATATAATATGCATAAATTAGATTTTTTTAGATGCCCGACGATACACATAGGACTTTGTGCACGCTGCATTGCATGTCGTTTGGGCCCACTACCCCGAACCTCCCCGACGGTTTAATCCCGAAACTGTCCGCCTTGCCAGGGAGGTTATACCTCTTCTCACTGAACACAAGATCTAGTTGAGTTCGGTTGCATAAAATAGATAATTGAAAACTAAATCAAATACACTTTTACCTTGAAGTGCACAAACCAGAATATTTTTTCTTGTTCGGGACATCTGAGTAGTTGATCCAAGGCCACCATAATTGTGCCTCAAAAAAATACCCCAATGCCCTCTGCACCGACGAGGGACGATATATATTCAGAGATAATTATATTATATGTGTGTGTGTGTGTGTGTGTGTGTGTGTGTGTGTGTATGTGTGTGTATGTGTGTGTGTGTGTGTAAGAAAATGTTATCAAATTAACTTACTTTGTAGGCCCGTCGGCCCAAATCTTCGTTTTCGTCTCGGAAGGAGCACACAGAAGATCGTTCAAAAACAAGAAGGTTGGGCCTCGTTTGTCTGCTTCTCGGTCTCCATGGTACCATCAACAGGAGAAATACTGGATAGAGGAGTAGGCTCAGGCCTGGAACTGTTCGTCCCAGGAGTTTTTCCATAAGGAGATGCAAGTAGTCAGAAGAGTGGAGTACTCGGAGATGAGTGCCCGGACCCAGTACCCGGTACCGCAGGAGTACTGCCGCTCGGAGCACCCTGTACTCCTCTAGCTGCTCCTCTAGGTTGGGATTGGCCAAACGATCCACGTCGTCCTGTCATACCTCTGATAACAATATATATATATATATATATATATATATATATATATATATATATATATATATATATATATATATATCAGTCATAATGGAATTGCACAGTAAATAACTACTACATGTCAGACGTTTAAATAGATGGTACATTCTATAAGTCTAAATGGATTTTTTTTTTTTTGATCCTCTACTAAAAATTTATCTTGTTCGTCTTCCTCATCATCCTCTTCCACCTTATCTTTACTTTTACCTACTTCATCTTCCTTTTCGAATACTTCTACCTCTTCTACATAATCAAATATGTCGTAAGTAACTTTCGTTGAGTCTACATCTACAATATTTACATCTAGAGGTAGCTCGTCCTCCTGATAAGCTATTTCGTCAATGTCAAAGGTATTTTTAGCTTTATTCTTGCATATTGCCTGCCAGTCCAACCTCGTTGTTTCCTGTTTAGGATAAGTTGTGAAGTACACGAGCTGAGCCTGACTTGATAGGAAAAATAGTTCGTAGCCTTCATATTGATGTCGGAAGTTTGTATCCACAAGACCATGCTTGTCAATTTTTCAACCTTGATCTTGGATCAGATCGAACCAATCAGACTTGAATAACATGATCTTAGCACGCTATGTGCCATAATTATATGTCAACTCCACAATCTCTCGTAAGACGCCACAGAAATAATTGCCTGGATCGACGTCTTTATAGTTTAAAGAATTGATACACAAACAACAATTTTTGTGGAATTAAAATCCAGGAAGATGTCTCTTATCAGAGCTTTTGTTGACTTGAACTTAAATCCATTCACACAGTAGCTTAGCCAGATTTTGACGGCATAAATTGGTCTATTGGTTAGAGTTTTAATAGACTCATTCTCAAGTGTTGTGTGTGGACGATCAAAATAAATACCAAGTAAACAATATTAAGTTCAATGTTCTATTAATTATTGTGCAAGGGCATACACAAAAAATAATTACTGAGATCCTTACATATGCGTTCAACCAAGAAAAAAGTATATCTCATTTACTGTTCTACTTCTTCATCTGTTATGTATGGTCTACTCGACCTCACCCCATCATTAAATGTGCTGAAAAACAACAAACCATGCCGATTAGTGTAATAATATTAGCATATACTATTACATTAAGATGACGTAAATATTGACATATTAATTATATACCCCTCTAGCTTCTCCACTTCATCCTCATCGCAGTTGAGTAATATATACAACTGAGGAGCCCATAGCTCATCGTCATTCAGATATATGTTCTTCATTTTCCCGAAGGCTTACCGAAGGCATTAAATACCTCCAGTATTGCATCATTAGATATCCGTCATCGTTTCTCAGAGCTCTTATTCTATTAGTAGCAATATGCATCTTCAAATACATCGAGCAAAAGTTTGTAATCTCCTCAAGAACATAGCTTCACAAATAAAACCCTCGAGATGTGCCTTATTTTTTACCTTTCTCTTTAGGTGGTTCAGATGTCGCTCGAACGGGTATATCTACCGATAACCGACATGCCCACCAACACGTGCCTTGTAGGAAAGATAAATGAGCAAATGCTCCATGGAGGCAAAAAATCCAGGAGGAAACACCCTTTTAAGTTTGCACAGTTTTACTACAATGTCCTTCTCTTGCTTTTTAAGATGATCGACGATCAATTTGGTAGAACAAAGATCTCTGAAAAGTATACTAAGCTCTGTTAATAGATTCTAAACTATCTTCGGTAAGAATTCCTGAAATACAATCAAATTAACCTCACCATGAATACGTGAAAGTCGTGGCTCTTCATACCCGTCAGATTATTCTCCATCAGGTTGACTCATCTTCTCATATTTGATACGTACTCATCTGAAAATTTTAGGCCCTGAATCCATCTACAAAGTCTCCCTTTATTCTCTTTGTCCAGTGAGAAAATTGCCTTAGGCTGCTTATACTTCTCATTCCCTTCCTCTATCAAATGCAACGCTAGGCGTTTGCATACTTCTTCCAAGTCCAACCTAGCCTTAGGATTGTCTTTCGTCTTTCCCTTTACGTCCATAACTGTATTAATTATGTTATCAAACACATTCTCCTCGATATGCATGACATTAAGGTTATGTCTGATTAGATTGGTGCTTCAATATGGCAGGTCCCAGAATATGTTTCTCTTCGTCCAGTTATGAGTGCAACCAAATCCATCACACTTTTACCCCTTAGTAGGCCCCTCGATAGCACTTGATAAATATTTTACCTCTTCCCCATATCGTATCTTTGGGCCACATTGGAGATGGATTTGTCTTCTCCACAATGCTGGCGCAAAAAGCATTATTGTTCCTCCGGAATGGATGATCTGACGACAGAAATTATCGATGACAATCAAAAAAGTATGAGTTTTTATCGTATTTTAAACGGAAAACCTTAGTACGGTCCATGGAATATGGACATAAGAGACAACCATGAGTGCTCCATCCAGATAACATTCTATAATCCAAAAAGTCGTTGATGGTCATAAGTTATGCCCTCATCTGAAAATTTTGCTTTCTGAAAATATCGTACGTATTGGCACATACTTTCCACAACTGATTCAACTCATCTATCAATGGCTGTAAGTACACATACATGTTTCTCTTTGGATAGTTCAAACCCAGGATGATGACAGTTAAGAACATATACAGAGTTTTTATGCACATCCAAGACGGTAGGTTCACTACTAAAATAATATGATTTAGTGATGGAAAATTAGCGGCGGTCAATATATGTCGCCAAGTAGCAACGGTTAACCGTCGGTTGGAAGACCAACAACCACTATTTACAAATTAAATAACTATTCATCGCTCGGTCATTGCCAATTAGTCTCTAGATCGTCACTAGTTTGCGCGGTCAACCGCGGTAACAACACGGGTAAACATAGAGACGGTCTGGCGACGGATATTGAGTCGCAGATACGTCACCTAGATAGTTTAGTTATGGCGACAGATATGGACCCCGTAAATCCGTCATCAAGTACTGTGCCCTAGGTTATATTAATTAGGTGGTCGATCAAAAATTTTATTTTGATCGACCGTGCCTCTCTCTCCCCTCCTCCGGCCCCGTTCTTCCCTCCGGCCCGTGCTTCCCTCTCCTCTGTTCCTCTCTCACCGATGTTCCCCTTCGACTGCTCCCCTCTCCTCCGTTCCCCTCTACGACGTTTCCCTCTCTTCCCATGCTCCATTGTAAGTCTTTCTCCCCTCTCCTGCCTCTGTTACCCTCTTTGGTTTGCACTGGTATGTGCATTTGCACATCTGAATGGTATCCAAATCTGTACTTTCTAACTTTGCTTTATAAATCTAAACTGTGTCCAAATCTGGATTGTGTCCAAATCATTTCTGAACAAAATCTTGGAATATTTAAGTGTGCTAGTATCTATGAGTAGGGGATTTCCTGTATCAGCAAATTGGGGTACACTAAATTTGAACTGTGTCCAAATCTGTAATCTTTAAACTTCAAGTGTGCAAGTGTCTGTGATTAGGGGGATTTCCTGTGTGCATACTAGAAGAGAAGAAGCAGGCCTGGGTTAGATCTATGGTTATAGTTATTTTCATGTCAAGTTTATTTCCATATATGCAGTTTTTGGCTTTGGTATCATTAAGGATTTGGTGAATATCATATTGGTTTGAGTATCATGAGTATGGATACTACATATTTGTGTGTGAGTTTCATAGAATTTAGGATGTCATAGTATTTCCATGAGTATCATGGAAGTTTGTATAAGAGTATCATAGTTAGGATACCAATAGGTTACCGGTATTGGACTTAGCCCAATAACGACGAGGCATAGTCCATGTAGCCATTTGACTAGCGATGTAGAGACCATGTAGCCGTAGATAACATTGACTGTCCTTCGGCCCTCGTCCCTCGGCAATGATGATACCACAACCCATCACTATATTTTATATTGTGAGCTGATGTCTTAGCATTATATTATGTGGGTTTATCTTAATTCTGTTATATCCTTCAGATACTATATTTGATAAGAATATATACTACAATAATGTATAGAACTTAGTTGATTTATACTAATGTATGCTAGAATAAATTTTGGGTAGTGTTCTGAGCCATTGATATCCGAATTCATGTCGATACTATGCGGAAATGCATCATATTAAACAAATATCGATGTTTTAACTTTCATGGAGGTGGTGAAGAATGCAAAAACTCCTCAACAGGTGATGCAGATCTTCATATTGAACAGCAAAAAAAGTTTTTGATAGGTGATGGGTCATATCGGATTCCTTTTGATACGTTTTCTATCGACAGGATTCCGGCATGACCTATCGGCTATGGAAAACTTTTTTCGTCTGATCTGTTCGATGTGAAGCTCTATTTCACCTGTTTATCTACTTTTCGCTATGGTAGAATACGTAAAGTACGAATTAAAATACTTTTAGAATGCCCATCTAATGTCATATGTACATCTAATTGCTTCTGTGTATTTTATCTTACGATACAGAATTTTTTACATCCACCAAGCAATGGATCATTACTTGGTTGATCGTACGTGGATGTACAGGCGGCAACACGAGGGCAAGATTGGT
Organism: Iris macrosiphon; assembly: GCA_036927795.1. Classification (NCBI taxonomy): domain Eukaryota; kingdom Viridiplantae; phylum Streptophyta; class Magnoliopsida; order Asparagales; family Iridaceae; genus Iris; species Iris macrosiphon. Next base: position 247,125,074 of record JAYESA010000005.1, read on the forward strand.
CTGAGTGACAATTTTAAGGCGAACATTGAAGTATTACTTAAGTATGCCACGAGCAAACCTGATTACATGAAAGGTCCAAAAATCAAGTGTCCATATGCTCATTATCGTAATAGACGTTATGAAAAAGTGGTGATTGTGAGAAAGCATCTGACTCTTAAGGGCTTTGTTCATGATTACGACATATGGGCATCGCAATGTGTTATTTATGCAGAAAGATAGTCTGCTTTCGTTGTGGATATTGCTACGGATGTGGCCATCGAAGACGATATAGACTATGTTGAATATGGAGACCACAACTTAGCACGAGATATGGTGTATGATACGGTAGGGCCTAATTTTAATTCGGAGGATCCGAATCCCGATGCAAAGAAGTTATATGATATGTTTAAGGATACATATACTCTTATATATCCTGGTTGTGAGACTCATTCAGTATTGTCGGTATTGACGTGCTTATTGAACATAAAGTCATATTTTAACTTACCGCAAGCTTGCGATGATCGGATCGCACAATTAGTCAAAGAGGTATTACTGAAAGAATCTAAAGAGCTTCCGAAAAACTTCTAAAAATCAAAGAAGATGGTCCGACATCTCGGATTGGGGCACAAAAAGATAGATTATTGTCGCAAAGGATGCATATTGTACTATAAGGAGAATGAGGACAAAACAGATGCAGTTTCTGCTACGCGTATTATTACAAGCTAGTTCAGGGAAAAGGAAAGTCAACTATAATAAAATGACGTACGTACAAGTACATGCATTATTTGCCAATCATGAAGCGCTAACAGAGGATGTATATGTCCCTTAATATAGCAGAACACATGACGTGGCATAACGAGGAACGTACAAAGTATGATGGAGAATTGTCACATCCTTCCAATGGAGAGGCGTAAAAGCATTTTGACCGATGTTATCCGAATTTTGCTGCGAAGCCTAAAAGTATTCGATTGGCGCTATGTTCTGATGGCTTCGCTCCTTTCGGACAGTCAAAATCTTAATACTCCTGTTGGCTTGTGATTCTTACCCCTTACAATCTACCACCATGGATGTGTATGAAGACTTCTTATATGTTCTTGACAGTTATCATACCCGGTCCCAGAAATCCAACGAAGAATATCGATATATAATTGCAGCCATTGGTGGATGAGCTGAAACAGCCGTGGGAGTTGGACATAACGACCTATAATATTTCAAAAAAAATAGAACTTTCAGATGAGAGCTTTATTTATGTGGACTATCAATAATTTTTCTGCATATAGTATATTATCGGGATGGAGTACCCATGGCACTAAGTTTTGTCCGATATGCATGGAAAAGAGTAAGGCATTCCGTCTTAAGCATGGAAACAAGGCTCATATAAAGGCTTCGATATACGAAAAATATATTATCGAGGAGGTATCAAATTTCTGCTTAATTTATTTCGATACTCATGTCGAGACAAATTGAAATAAAGTTCCAAGAAATAACGAAGATGTGGGAGATACACGCTATAATGGAGGCTTGTCGATATTCAATATGAGGGGCAAGCCTATTGGGGCTAGTAAGAAACGGTGGTTGGGTGATGATGAGTTAGATGCAGCTCATCCATATGTATTGTTAAATTGTGACATACAAGAAGTGAGAGATTTGGAGATGTAAGTGACTAGACTTTGACAGTTATCTCTAATATTATCAATGAAATATACTAACTCATTTTTATTCTATCTCTCAGGGTATTTAGAGATGAAGTTAAAATGAGGACACCCAATATTAATGAGGAAGGACTTCAAAAAGAGGTCGATTGTAACTTTATGTCCTAGTTTAGCAAATATGTCAGCAACTCAGATAATATGTTAAATATAATACCGCTACCATTTCTGTATATGTCGCTAAATATACTAATAACATGTCTATTATCAACGTGGGTTTACAAGTTTTCTTCCTAAAACAACACTCGTAAATGAAAGCCTTTGTTATTTGGCATTGGGACCAATTAAGGAAACAAGGACTTGGCCAGGGTATGTTATTAATGGCTTCAAGTTTAAAGCAACTCAAAATCCTATAAATACTAAATTTTTTACTGGCGGCTTGAATACAATGTAGAAGCATAAAAATTCTACAGGCCGCATACATCTCATCCCCCTTGGAGCCACATAAGAGCATAAACAACCTTCATACAGCCTGGACAGCCTCAGAGTAAGAGGCCGCATACAAAGCCCTCGACACAGTATTTGATGACTGAAATAAAGTTATGAGCGCCTCGAGATTCATGAAAGGGGCGACATACAAAAAGACAGAAAGTCACATCATGTATTAATAGCCTCGATAGACGCACCAGGCCACGTGTCCTCACCCATGCGGCTTCATCAATATGCGATCAGAGTGTCCATCCTACCAAGGCTAAATAAGAGCACGTATGCGGCTACAAGACTCATGCGGCCTTGTCAACATGCGGTTAGAGTATCCATCCTGCCAAAGTATAAGCCAAATGAGAGCACGCATGCAGCTACAAGACCCATGCGGCCTCGTCAACATGTGACCAGAGTGTCCATCCGACCAAGGCCAAACAATAGCACGTATGTGGCTACAAGACCAAAGCGGCCTCGTCAATATGAGACTAGAGTATCCATCCAACCAAGGCCAAATGAGAGCACGCATGCGGCTACAAGACCCATGCGGCCTCGTCAACATGCGACCATAGTGTCCATCCAACCAAGGTTAAATGAGAGCACTATGCTGCTAGAAGACCCATGCGGCCTCATAAACATGTGGCCAGAGTGTTCATACGACCAAGGCCAAATGAGAACCCGCATGCGGCTACAAGATCCATGTGGCCTCGCCATCATGCGACCAAAGTGTCCATCCGACCAAGGCCAAACTAGAGCCCGTATATGGCCACAACAATATGCGGCCAAGATGTTATACGGCTATCGACTTGCAGAATCTTTCTATTATAATCGAAGACGATATCTCGCACAATCAGTGCTGATTACGTGTTCAGCTGACTAAGTCACACATACAACCACCCCGAGATCTCTTCAACAGCATATCTCAACCAAGACCATGTGGCAATATGTCCATAGCATGCAGATACAGTTGCAACCGTATTCTATTGAATAAGCATTATGCGGCCACCAAAAAGAGGCATATGCGGCACCTATGGCCCATCAGCACGATGGCTATAAATAGGAGCAACTTGAACATTCTAAAGGCTGGATTTTTTTGCTTCAGAGAGACCAGACCATCCCCAGGAAAGCAACAAGCACAATAGAGAACAGAGAAGAGCTTCCTTGCTCCCGCATCGGACTGTCAATAGAGTAAAAGAGTTAATGCAGCACTCAATCTTCATCGTCACCTCCTAGAATCAAAAATTGTACTTAGATTGTATGTTTAGGACCTCTTTATACTTTCTTTAGTTTGTTGATTAAATTGAGATATTTTAGACTTTAGAATTTAATGGCAAGCAAGGTGGCAACTCTGCTAGGGATCTTCTTCTCCTCTGATGAGAAGGTGATGACACAGTCTGATGCACTAAGCTTGGTTCAACCCAAAGGATACTAGTGGTATGCTTCGACCAACAAGCATTCGAGAACATGCTCTCCGGGGATAGCGTGATTCTTTCTTCAAGGCAAGCAAAGCCTAAGAAGACCCACAGGACATGGGTAGCGAAGGCCGTTGTGCCTCACCCAACTACGGAGCATGCGCTCTCCGCTTCTCTCCTTGTTGCCACAGACGCATATTATGTTTCCACCCAGGCTGACCCTGTTCATGCGGCAATCTGGAAAGGCACTCAGCGCCCAAACTCTGGCAAAGGAGAATACTATAATGCCAAAAATTTGGGTGCTGAGACATATTCCAAGTGGCAACAACAAAAGTCGCATAAGTCTACAGCCGCAGGCAAAAGTCCACAGGCGGCACCGATCGTGAGCCGCATGCAAAAGTCTACATGCGGCAGGCACAGTAGCAGAACCTCTATTTTTGATTGAATCTCACGCAGCGCTGATCCTATGCCCCATATTGAGAATGGTGAAAACCCAAACTTGGACTCTTTATATTATGCACCAGTGCGTGCAAGGACGAAGAATTCTAGGCCAGTACAAGCTCGCCAAGCTCAAGCAAGTGCTCATCAGGCTAACCGTCAACATGCATTACAAACTGTTATGCGTGCCTCAGACGAAAAGCTATACAAGACCGACCCACGTCTCCTACCCGCAGTGGCAAGTGGACTAGGTCAATCTCAAAAGTCTTTCGCTCATGACTTGGGAAAATTTCTTCAACAAACCCTAGGTCAGGGAGCAAAAACAACACATACATACCCATGTGCTCATAACAAGAGTGTGAAGGTAAATCAGCCCTTACGTGACTTGCACAACGTGATCAATCACAAGTACAAAGAGAGGGAAGAAACCATGGCATATAAAATGGCCCCTTCGGGGTATCACTGTGCCAGCATTATCATTAATTACTGCTATAATAAGATAGCAGTACCTACAAATAGGCAGTCGGCATTCCAGTGACTGCACCCAAGGGCACCCAGCCGGCAGCAACCCGGAGTGCAGGTACAAGTAAAAAAGGAGGAGGAGCCACCCTTCGGCTCGTACTATTCAACTTTAAAGGCCCCTTTCGCGAAGGGAGGTCGAAAGTCCAGCACTTCCAGTCCGTCACTATCGACCAGCGTGTCGATAAGGCAGGTCCAATGAGGACAAGCAGCAGGTCCTATGGAAGGTATTTTCTTGGGCACCCTCTCAAAGAAGAAGCTCCAGCCACTGGGGGTAGCTCTCTCTCGGGACCCCAGATAACTACACAAGCTGTGTGTCTCAATCCCTTAGAGCTCCATAATAATCCAGCATTTCGAGACAACAAAGATTCACATAGAGCATATGCTAAAATCCCTAGGGGTAGCCACCCTCATAAAGAAGACACAGCCTCCTACACTAGGGGTAGTGTTCCATCAGAGTCCGAATGAGACACCGTACTACCAACTTTTCTCGACGATTATTCGTTGCAAGAGTCTGAGGCTGTCACGCCCCAGTCCCAAAATACGTAGGACCAGGAATATGTAAGTATGTCAGCCGTATATATATGACAACTCCAATATATGGATACCATAATACACACGTACGTTGTAATATGAATGTTAACTCACATATGGTGCATATATTATCATAAGTCATAGGGCATAAGTAGATCTCATCCACAAAATCAAATAACCAATCAACTATATAACTGGATCAAGTATAAAGTGCTTGACAAGAACAAGTAGTTGGGTGGAGACAAATCTACTACCAACTAGAATATAAGAGAAACCACATAAGTACATCTAATGATCAATAAGGCTCGAAAAGAAGACCTCCTCGAAAGAGAGATAAGTAGCTAGTCCTAATCCGTGCTCCTGCAAATAGTCAAGATCGTCTACACTTGGAAAGGGACCAGGTCCTCAGAGGAACGTAAAAAGATACATAGAAGTATGCCAATTGAATACAGTAAAACATGCATAATAGACATAAAATATATAAGTACGATGTACTAGACAATCTATATGAAATGCATAATAAGGACAACCTTTTCGACGTATGGGTAGGTGCAGGATACTCTATCTATCTCACAACTCACACACACATCCATGAACATCATCAGCCGCCATACAGCGAGGGTAGCGACCATCGTGATACCATCAGCCGACATACCGCGAGGGTAACAACCATCGCGACACAACTCTCGTAGTACGTGCTAGTTGCTACGGTTTACCAGAGTGGGTAGCCCATACGTCTACTGATTGTCCTCCCCTCCCATGATACTATGTGTCAAGTATGTGTCAACATATATATAGTATATAATTATGACTGAAAGAAAATACATATATAATGAACATATAAAAATATGATAAGCATGCAAAGTACTATAAACAATTTGGCAAGTATCTTGCCTGGTCTGAAAAAGATTGAAGTCCCAACTCAAGGCGTCGTCTGATCTACCCGTCAGATAAATTAAACAAGTTAGGTTACAAAAGTGAGTGAATAGGTTCCTCCATTTTAATTTATTTTAATTCTGAATAAAATAACTTAAAATAGTATTTTAATCTTATTATAATCTGATTTTATTGTTAAACTCTAATTTTGGTCAAAAGAAAGTTAATTTTATAAATTTAGGATTCGTGACACGCAAATCGAGGCAATATGTTGACCAAAATGTTAACCAACTCTAATCTTGAATTTGTGTATGGAATCATATATATTTCAATGCTACATGAACGTCAGAATTGACGGTTTCATAAAATTATAAGTCGGTAAAGAATTGTGGCCACAAGGGCACACAGATGACAGTTTTAGGTGGTTTTCTATTTACGTCTAAGTTGTACAAATTTTATAGTAGATAAACTTGCATGTTAAATTCTGAAAAAATAATTTTATGGAATTTCATCATGTCAAATTTTCGAAACTTCAAACTGCTCATAATTCCAAGTTCGGGATCTCCCGAAATCTCGAAAACACAAAAATGCATCTATTTTCGGACAGGTGGCACTTTTAGAATTTTGTGAAAAAATAAGTTCATAAATTATTAAAATAATTTATATATTCAGAAAACTAAACTTGATATGGTTCTGTCAAAAAAAACTTGAGCACTTTTGGAGTCCAGAGCTAGGAGATATCGTCTTTTCAAGTCGTCATAACTACTAGAAAATGAGGCTGAATTTATGACAAATTTTGACTGTTTTTGGACGAAAAATAGAGGAGTTTGGGGAAGAAAAATATGAAAGAAGAGTTCATTCCAAAAGTCTAATAGGTATTTATAATGGTGGAGACTACTTAATTGAATACGACTAGGATTGGCTAATTTGGATATGATTAGTATCAGTTTAAATAAGGATAGGATATACATGAAGTTGCTTTCCTAGTAGGCTCAGGATTTGAATTAATTTAAAATAGAGTTTGAGTTCATCTCAATAATTTATAATCTTAAATAGAATTAAAGATAATACAAATAATTTATATATAATCTTATTAATATCTATTAACACTAAATTAGCATCTATCTAATATTAAGACTATATATATCCAAATAAATCCTAAATAATTTCAAAAATCTAAATAAATTTTTTAAAAATATAAATAAATTACAAAAAAATATGATTAAATATTTTAACCTAAAATAAATATTTAGTATGAGCAATATGCAAGTATGGTCTCATAGTAAATCATGAAAGTCGTAGAAATTTATGTTCCCTATGTTTTAATTACCTAAAAATTCTAGAAAAATCTCCAAAAATCTAAAATAGCCTAAACATGATTCTAAATAAATATTTATATAATTAAATATACTAAAAAAATTATTTTCTAATTAACTAAGAGAATACTCTAAAATAATTTAATATTTAAAATAATCTATAATAAATATACTAATATAAAATAAAATATCTATTTTGTGTGAGGGGGTTTACAATCTACCCAACTTACAAAAATTTCGTCCTTGTAATTAAAAATGAGACATGATTTGCTAAATCCTTCACATTCGTAAATAAGGCAAGCCTATCGCAATCTCTTCCAAAAATTTAAATAACGAAATCTATTCAAATCCATCGCAATCACTTCAAAATTAAAATAACCATTGTTTAAATCAAAATTCAACCTATCGTAATCTCTTCTCAATTTTTAAATAATCAACATCCAAATTTAATTCAAATCTATATGACATCTTCAAGATTTAAATAACCCACATTAAATTTTATATCACGATTTTCAACTATCATAATCTCCTATAGATTTTAAATAATTATAATCAAATCTTATTCCTATATTTCAACTTAAGAATTTTGTACTCTTCAAATTTTAAATTCAATTTCTATTATCAATATTTCAAATAGGTGATCCAATAATCAAAATTCAACTTTTAATTCAAATCATCAAATTATAAATTTTGAATTCCATCCATCAATGTTCATGTTTAGAGTTCTATTTTTCCAAGATTTAAATTTGTAATTTAATCTCCAATATTCAAAATTTAAATTATGTGCTCAAATTATAAATATCTGGACCACAATATCAAAATTTTAAAATTTATTCTATAAGGCATTCTTATCTTTAAAGTTAAATCATCATAATCTAAATTATTCTTCTAAAAATTCTCAAAATTAAAATGACTTAAATCTCTCAATCTAATCTTACTTGATCAAAATCTAAAAAAATTTACCTCAAGTTGATAATGCAACTTCTACCGAACTTAGAATTTACCGATATATTACATAGGCTATACATTTAAGAAAAATGTCCTCTAATTATTTAATCGTGTTATTCAATCCATAAAATATCTCACATGTTTTATGTCCTTAATTACAAAAGATAGTCACAAAGTAATGTGATTGGCCTATGAGGTATATCTAGTACTCTCCGTGTATCAAACTTATACAAAGCACGAGCGTTCGTCTTTCCGAAATAAGGGAAGACAAAAAACAATAATAAAGATTTCAAGGAGGAGGTAATAGAATACAAGTACGGAGTTAAAGATGATTAAAGAATTCAAAAAAAGAGTTGTAAGGGCAATTGCGGATGAGATCCTATTTTGGTAAATTCCTATTCATATGCTCATATCAGTACAGTTATGTAACCGATAAGATATGCTCGGACATGTCTAGAGGGCAAGTATATTCGTCTAACAAGCTGAGTCAATTATATCTCAATCTACGTAAAGTAGTAATGCGAAGAGCGAACCAAGCGCACTAAGGTTGATCAGACCATAATACACTGATTCTGATTTAGACGATGTATTAGTAGATATCTCCAATAACACATATCTCATGAACAAGCTCGATAAAAGAATAAGCTTGCAAAACTAGGCTATAAAATAGCAGCATAAGTCGAGGTAGTCCAGAAAATATAAGTACGCTGGATGATGAAGGAAGGTACAAAATAATTTAAGTTCGCCAAGAAGACCGGTGTTGTGCCTCTACAGTTGCCATACTAACTTCTTATCTAAGTCTCTGGTCGACCAAATGGGGGTATAGGCCTCTAAGTTCTACAGTCTGGATAAACACTATCTTCTTATACAAGCCTATAGTTGGTGTCATTCAATTACACTTCATTAATGGTTCAAAAGGACTATGTGATACTAGATTATGAGGCATACTACCCAACTTACAAGAATTTAACTAATAGTGTTATTGAACAATAGAGTGTATATACTTAGTACAAGTCACCTTCCTAACCCCTATCAAGCACGAAAGAAAGATAAGATTGATGTTGTGAAAGGATCAAGCAAGATGCAATGCAAGCAATCAAATAAGAATGCGAAATGAAATCAAGAGAGGTGATTAAATAAGTGGATGAGATCCTATACTCTAATCCTATGTGCAGGCTTACTTGGTACAGTAACGTAACCGAGACAATATGCTCTCGACCTGCATGGGCCACCACAAAAATATGGCATGCCCCAGTCCCAAAATACGTAGGACCAGAAATACGTAAGCATGTCAGCCGTATGTATATGGCAACTCCAATATATGGATACCATAATACACACGCACGCTGTAATATGAATGTTAACTCACATGTGGTATATATATTGTCACAAGTCACAGGGCATAACTATATCTCATCCACAGAATCAAATAACCAATCAACTATATAACTGAATCAAGTATAAAATGCTTGATAAGAACAAGTAGTTGGGCGGAGACAAATCCACTACCAACTAGAATATAAGAGAAACCACATAAGTACATCTAATGATCAATGAGGCTCGAAGAGAAGATCTCCTCGAAAGCGAGATAAGTAGCTAGTCCTGATCCATGCTCCTGCGAATAGTTAAGATTGTCTACACCTGGAAAGGGACCAGGTCCTCAGAGGGACGTAATAAGATACATAGAAGCATACCAATTAAATACAGTAAAACATGTATAATAGACAAAAAATATATAAGTACGATGTACTAGACAATCTATATGAAATATATAATGAGGATAACATTTTTGACGTATGGGTAGGTGTAGGATACTCTATCTATCTCACAACTCACACACACGTCCATAAACATCATCAGCCGTCATACCGCGAGGGTAGCGACCACCATGACACCTTCAGCCGACATACCGCGAGAGTAGCGACCATCGCGACACAACTCCCGTAGTGCGTTCTAGTTGCTACGGTTTACCAGAGTGGGTAGCCCATACGTCTACTGATTGTCCTCTCCTCCCATGATACTATGTGTCAAGTGTGTGTCAACATATATATAGTATATAATTACGACTGAAAAAACACATATATAATGAATATATAAAATAGGATAAGCATACAAAGTACAATAAGCAATTTGGCAAGGTATCTTGCCTGGTCTGAAAAAGAATGAAGTCTCAACTTAAGGCGTCATCCGATCTACCCGTCACATAAATTAAACAAGTTAGGTTACAAAAGTGGGTGAATAGGTTTCTCCATTTTAATATATTTTAATTCTGAATAAAATAACCTAAAATAGTATTTTAATCTTATTATAATCTAATTTTATTTGTAAATCTTAAATTTGGTCCAAAGAAAGTCAATTTTACGAATTTGGGATCCGTGATATGCAAATCGAGGCAATCCGTTGACCAAAAAGTCAACCAACTCAAATCCTAGATTTGTGTATGGAATCCTATAGATTTCAACACTACATAAATATCGGAATCGACGATTTCATAAAATTATAAGTCGGTAAAGAATTATGGCCACAAGGGCACACAGATGACAGTTTTCGATGGTTTCCTATTTATGTCTACGTTGTACAAATTTTACACTAGATTAAACTTGCATTTTAAATTCTAGAAAAATAATTTTGTAGAATTTCATCATGTCAGATTTTTGAAACTTCAAACGGCTTATAATTCCGATTCGGGATCTCCCGAAATCTCGAAAACACAAAAATGCGTCTGATTTCGGACAGCTGGCACTTTTAGAATTTTTTGGAAAAATATTCATAAATTATAAAAATAATTTATACATTCAGAAAACTAACCTTGTTATGGTTCTAACAAAAAAAATTACAGCATGTTTGGAGTCCGGAGCTAGGAGATATCGTCTTTTTAAGTCGTCATAACTACTAGAAAATGAGGCTGAATTTATGAAGAATTTCGACTATTTTTGGACAAAAAAGAGAGGAGTCTGGGGAAGAAAAATATGAAAGAAGAGTTTATTCCATAAGTCTAATAGGTATTTATAATGGTGAAGACTACTTAATTGAATACGAGTAGGATTGGCTAATTTGGATATGATTATGATCAGTTTAAATAAGGATAGGATATACATGAAGTTGCTTTCCTAGTAGGCTCAGGATTTGAATTAATTTAAAATAGAGTTTGAGTTCATCTCAATAATTTATAATCTTAAATATAATTAAAGATAATACAAATAATTTATATATAATCTTATTAATATCTATTAACACTAAATTAGCATCTATCTAATATTAAGACTATATATATCCAAATAAATCCTAAATAATTTCAAAAATCTAAATAATTTTTTTAAATTCTAAATAAATTATAGAAAAATAAATATTTTAACCTAGAATAAATATTTGGTAGGAACAATATGCAAGTATGGTCTCATAGTAAATCATGGAAGTCTTAAAAATTTACGTTCCCTATATTTTAATTACCTAAAAATTCTAGAAAAATCTCCAAAAATCTAAAATAGCCTAAAAATGATTCTAAATAAATATTTATATAAGTAAATATACTAAGAAATTTATTTCCTAATTAACTAAGAGAATACTCTAAAGTAATACAATACTTAAAATAATCTATAATAAATATACTAATATAAAATACACATAAAATACCTATTTTGGGTGAGGGGGTTTACAGAGGCGGAGGGCGGTACATCAACCGTCCTATCCATCCTATCTCATGTGAGAATATCATACATGGCAGGGGACGAGAACGAAGGCCCCAGTGATAGGCAGCACCTCGAATCCCTTTGGCCGTGATGCAGACCATGAGCGAGTCAATACAAGCCTTGACCCAAGCAGTGCTATACATCAAGGCAAGTGCAGCCTCTCAACCACCAAGGACCTCAGGTCAAGCAAACCAGGACCCTGGGACCAATGGAGATTCGGATGCAACCACGCCTCCCACAGGTAGCCATCATGCTCTACCTGGGTCGTTTGCTCCCTCTGCATTAGATGAAGCCCGAGAATCAATTCGGGAGGTACGAAAACTGAGAGCTCATATGGAGTCGCTAGGAACACACTCTACGAGATTAGGATACGACAACCATATCCCCTCGAGTGGAGAGATGTGTCATATCCGCCAAAGTATAAGCCCTTCAATCTGAACCCGTTTTACGGAAAGATATCTCCCCGTCAATATATGAGTTGCTTCAAAACTGCAATGGGGCACCTACCTTGCAGTGATGCTCTCCTCACTAAGCTCTTTGTGGGGGCATTATTCGGAGTAGACTTTGACTGGTTCTACAGTCTACAAGATAATTATATTTCGTCGTTCGATGACCTAAAGGGTCTTTTTCTTGCTCGATTCTATGACGGGGGAAGCGATATGACAATATCCTCCCTAATGGACATTATACAGAAAGAGAATGAGCCTGTACACGCTTACATTAAATAATACAGGAAAGCAGCACTGAAGTTGCCTCCTGGGTCCATACTGATGGGCATATGCTGCAAAAACCTACTTCCAGCAGTCAGCCTCTGGATGGGCGACAGTCAATTCAAAGACTAGACGGCGTTCATCATAAACATTGTTGGCGCTGAGAGGAAGGTAAAGGACGCTCGGCTCTTGGAATATAGATCTCTGTTACTGATGATAGGAGAAAATATCCTTATAACAGCAGTAATAACAACAACAGTTGCAACAATAGCCGTGACGACAAAGGAAACAGGCCCTTGTCGCTAACTTGACCAAGAAGTCCGAGCAGAAGCCGACGAAAGCTCCAAAATCGAAGGAAATCTATTCCTTCAAAGATGATGACGTTATGGCAATCTTTGATGTATTGATGCAGGAAAACAAGCTTCGGCTCCCCAATGTCAAACGCCCTGTTGACGTAGCCGAGATGAGTAATTTAAAATACTGCCACTACCATCATTATGTCCATCATGCGATACAGGACTGCCATACACTGAAGCGGTACATCCAGCTTATGCTCGACACCAAGGCCCTTACCTTGGACTTCGATGACAAGACGGTTGCTGCTAAAATGGTATCACTCCAATTCGGTAACTTCCCGGCAATAGAAGTCCAAGACAGAGTAATCCTAATTTCTCATGCAACGATGGAGGTCGTCAATCTTCCGCCAGCTTGTGACCAAATATTCAAGCTGATACCTCTCACCACATTGTGTGGGGAGGTCATATGGGTTCATCCTGATCTTGCTCCAGAATTAATGCCGCAGACAACACATTATGCCACCAAGACTATGGGCAAGAAGTCCAAATCCTGTTATACGATTTATATCCCGTCCGAAGAAGTGATAGAAGGAACAACAAGCTCAGGCCTAGACTACCAACAAGAGTACAACATCCCTGACATAGGTGCGCTCCTAGTTGTCGCACCTGTAATATCTGATCCGGGTCCATTCCAGCCTCCAACAGCGGACAAATCCAAGCAGAAAGAAACTCGCTTCAACAAACCGTTGTGCAAAGATTCACCTCAAGGGCTAGAGAAGTTTCTTTGCACAACACCTCGAACTTCGCTGGAGTGTTGTGCAAAGATTCACCTCCAGCGAAGTTATCACTCTTCGAGCTTCTTCGGCTGTCCAAAGACACTCGGGTTACTATGAGTAAGGATTGCAGAATGTCGACACCTACCTGGCGTAGGTCAAGCTACCAGCTGAGGATCCTATTGAATGCCTCTAATGTAATAATGTGATAGAGGCGATACCCAATATCATGTTCTCAAAATAAGATATATTGTTGAAGAACGATCAGCACGATCATCCTCTGTATTACACAGGGTACATCGGTGCCATCAAAGTAGACCGGATGTACGTTGACCCTGGCTCATCAATTAGTATCATCCCGCGGATTCTGCTTCAGACCTTGGGTATCCCGATGCATTACCTGGCAGCAACCAATACTGCCATCAGTGGATTTAATGCAGGAAGGAGCTACCCTCTTGGCAAGATACGCCTGAAATATCAGATCGGTGAATTAAAAAATAGAGAACACCTGCTACATTATAGACATAGACGTATCATACAACGTCTTGTTGGGACGTCCATGGATACATCAATACATAATTGTACCATCAACCTTGTACTAGTACTTGAAGTACATGGACGATCACGGCGTCGTTAAGATCGAATTTGTCGATGTTGATCCATTCAAAGGGGTCAAGGCCTATTATTCTGACTCGATCCTCTATAAATAAGTCCACCAGGATGAAGGTGGCAATAATGTCGACAATGAGGCAGATATCGGGATAACATTGGACAAGCCCTTGAGAGTCCATCTCAAAGCATTCACTCTCAGCACAGCTCCTCTTCCTAAGGGTAAAATTACACAAGAAAGCACCTGAACCTCTCATCGTTCGCCTTCGTAGACCACTGAAGGAAGGTCCGGCACCTGTTACAACTTCCGAACCTCTTGTGGTAAAGCTGAGCAGGAAACCCCAGAAGCCATCGCTCGTACTGGGGGTAGAGTTCGGGAAAGATGAGCTGGAGGAGCACGTGGTCGCCCATGCTAACGTCCCTTCTCTCGATGATGTAATTCTGGAAGACGAGATACCTTATTTCATCAATAAAGGGCTATCTTTGAACTACTCGGATATTGCACATCTCAATGCACTATATTCCCTGGAACAAGGTCTGGGCCTGTACCTGCATACCCAGGTGACAACCACCTATGCAGTCAACCGGATTCTCGCATGTTAGAACTCTTACTTCATAATTCCAGCAAAGAAGAGGGAAGACAAACTCATCATCTTCGGCATAGTGGAAAGTCCCCAATCCTTTATACTAGAGGAACTGGAGCCAAAGCTTGATACCGAAAAGATGTTATTTTATCGGAACGGTCCTCGAACAAAGTACCTCATCCAGAAGATAGAATACGATCTGAAAACCGCTAAGGGCTTGAATTATAGCAAAGGACGACGGATGCACCTATGACTACGGGCTCTTGTAGGCAAGTTCGAGGACTACTACCATAAGACCAGACATGGCTTAGGGTACGTCATGCCTCCCACAACCTCCGAAGGCTCGGATGAAGAAGATGAGTTACACTCTCTTTTTAGAATCTTCCTCCTTGGACTCCGACATCAGTAGCGCAGAGATTTTAAAGCAAACATTATCTGCCAACATGGTATCAGCTAACCCTGACGAAGACGACGAGGATCCACCGATACTCTTTGAAGTAGAACCATAGGCCTAACGCCTAGACGCACAATGGGAGATACGGTTCGAACAACGAGAACCTTCTACTGAGAACTAAGTCATACAAGTCAATCTGGGTGACGAATCCTCCCCTAAACCTGTCTTCATTAGCAAGAGTCTAACTGATAAGGACCGGGAATCCCTGCTATAGATCGTCAGGGAATACATCAATGTCTTTGTCTGAAGCTACGAAGATATTTCGGAACTGGAGCCCCAAATTATGGTCCATAAACTCAGTATCTTGCCTAACGTTAATCCAGTCAAGTAACAGCAAAGGCAGTTTTGGTCGGACATCATGAACGTCATCGAAGCTGAAGTCAACAAACTGATAGCTAGTGGCTTTGTCCACGAAGAACAATATCCAGATTGGGTATCCAACATCGTGCCCGTCGTCAAGAAGAACGGAAAGATCTGGATTTGTGTTAACTTCCATGATCTAAACACTTTCTACCCTAAGGACGAGTTCTCATTTCCGATCATAGACATAATGATCGACAACACCTGTGGCTTCGAGCGTATGTCCTTTATGGACGAATTCTTAGGCTACAATCAAATCAAGATATCTCCTGAAGACGAGAAGTATACATCATTCTGAACGCCGATAGGAGTGTAATGCTATACAGTCATGCCCTGTCACGACCCGTACCCAAAAAATTGGGCATGAGCCGTGGGTACGTCCAGCCTACGCCGCAGAATCGGCGGTAGAACGTTGTAAGGTCCGTTCTAGGTCAACCAACTATCTATATATCTCACAGAAAAATCTGCCATGACCTCTCCAAAAGGAGGACAACCACGCAATATATATAATCTCTCAATCACATAACTAGGGGAAGAAATAAAGTACGATATGATATGAACAAAGAAACAGAACCAAAGAGAGCAAGACAATATCCAAAATGTACAGTCCAAGTCTAATATAGTCTACAACATCTCACAACATCAAAAGAATAAGTACAATCATCCAAAATAAACCACTGGGAACAACCCAAGAAACCCACCTAGCTAACTAAGGCGCTATAGGCGTCTCCTCGGCGCACTCCTCCTCAGTCTCGGGGTCACAACCCTCGTCAACACCCGGCCCATAGAAAGTCGGGCAGAAATCCTCAGGATCCTCTGGAAAAAAATATGCTCAATCAGGACTGGAGCGAAGTACATAACTCTGAAAGCAACTCCAAATACATGGTAAGGTGTATATGACGAACAATAGAAAAGTACACAAGATGCACAGGAAATAAATATATGCTGGAGCACAATAAGTAGCTGCAATGTAAACTGGAGAATAATACAAGTAGTAAATAAATAACTGCAGGTGAGAAACATGAATACTAGCTAAGTGCCTTGAGCACAAGTTCGTTATGTGATCGGCTTAGGTTGCACATGAAAAATACTACGATAACTCCGTTATGCGTGAGTTACATAACCGACATACACATGAATACTGTTTGGCTTTGATCACATAACCAACTCCTACTCCCCTCCCCTACTAATACCATTGGATCCAACCACAACACGCTACGTATATGATAATAGCTCGCGCACACGAAGGCGAGAGCACAAGAAGCACATGATAGCACATGAGAATCAATACCCGAAGCACATGATAAAATACACGTGATAGAGTACCCGCTGAACACGGTAAGGGGGATAGCATCTCATGACGGGATCCACTAGTACCAGCTCATGTAACAATGTGTCAGAATCAAGTATCACAGTCTAGAACAGGTGATATAAACGCTATCATGAAATGGAAACTATCAGAGGTAGGTACTCGCCTGATGTCCTGAGCAACTGATGAGGATCGAGATCAGGACCGGTGTCGCAAGAACCTATTGCGAAAAGCAGAATTAAACAGGGTTCTAAGGAGTTAAACTGATATAAAATAATTAAAAATAGGCTTCTAGGGCTATTCTAGGTCGAACGGGTCAAACCGGTAAAAATTAGGTCAAAAAGTCAACCCGGGGTCCAAAAAGTCAACTTTAGGTCAAAACTAGGTCAAATGTTGACTTTTACGGTCAACGAGGACAATTATGGTCAAAGCTAGGTCAAACTAGGGTGCCCCTGAAATTCTAGGTCAAACCGAGCTCATTAAGCTACTAAACTCTCAAACTCGCCTAATCGAGATACCGGGATACCCTCGGTATCCGATACCTCGCCCTAGGCCATGCACCCCGCCTAAACCCGCTAAAACCTATGCTAGCACACGTAACTATATATACATAAACATATAAAAATCACTCCAATACTATTCCTAGGCTAATGCTCAAATACCCCGCTCGAAACTCAATACCTTGGATATCTCAAGGTATTGAGATACCTCGGTATCTCAAGGTATTGAGATACCGCTCTCAAACCCCTCTAACTTGCTATTAGGCTAATAATTATATACCTAGTTATTAATCTAGGCTAAAAAATATATATATCTATCATATATTTACATATCTAAGTACCTATGTACATATATATATAGATATCCACACACATATACATATACCCATTACCTTACCCACCCTATACATATATATATTTCTAACTATAATATATATCTAGCTCTAGGTATATATATATATATATATCTATGCATATAGATATAGGTATCTACTATCTAACTACCTATCTATCTATCCATAGATATATCTATCTATCTATGTATCTAATTATCTATCTACCTATCTAAGTAACTATCTATCTATCTAATAACTTATCTATCTAACTATCAATCTAGCTATTCTAACTATCTATAAACTAACTTATCTAATAACCTATTTATATAGATATATAGATCTATCTCTCTACTACCGAGCTACTGCGAATGCTGCTGCTGCTCTTGCTTGTGCTGCTGCTGCTGCTACTTGAAGAGGCTGCTGCTGCAGCTGCCTTGAACTGCTACTGCTGATGTGCCTTTGCTGCTGCTGTGCTGCTGCTGCAGTGCAGCAGCAGCTGCTGCTACTGCCTTGTTGTTTCCCCCCCCCCCCCCCCTCCTTCTCACAAACACACACACACACTCCTATATACATATATATATATATATATATATATATATATATATATATATATATATATATATATATACAACTAGATATATATATATATATATATATACACACTTATATATATACTCTAACACACACACTAACACACTCACAAACACTAATACACATACACAAGCACAAACACACACACACTTATGAATATATACATAGCTATATATATATATATATATATATATATATATATATATATATATATATATATATATATATATATATATATATATCAACACCTATATATATATATATATATATATATATATATATATATATATATATATATATATATACACACTCTCAAATATATATATACACATACACATTTAAACATATATATATATATATATATATATATATATATATATACATAGACATATACATACACAAGCACACTTATACATATACATATATATATATACACATAGACATATACATACACAAGCACATAGATATACATACACACATATACATATATATATATATAGACACACACATAAATATATATATAAAGACACAAATGCACCTACACAACACTACACACAACAACACACAAACAACACGTCCCACTCACGCCCAACGACCCCGACACGCACAAACACCCATAAATATATAAAATATAACTCGAGAACTCTAGCACACACTCTCCGATGCTAACCTAACGCGCGCACAAGTCCGAAACTAGGAAACCAAGTCGAAATGGTCGTTCGGTCATTTCGACGAACACGTAGTGTGCGGTTCGAAAAACCTCCTGAAACGCACACCAAACGAACTCGAAATTGGCCCAAAATCTACCCACGTGCTCTAAACGATGCCTAGATCCTAGAAAAAATGCTACCCCGTCAATTCTAGGCCCGTGGCGGAAACGCGCACGCACTTAGAATCGGCGACGACGAAAAACCCCAATTTTGCCCGAAACGCCCGTTTCTCCGCGACACGACTTCTCGTGTCCGAACGGAGACACGCATCACCCTCAAGACACCCGACAACGTCTACCTAGGTCTGTCTAACCTAGGGCATCACCCAAAATTGGGCCAAATTCGGATTCCACCCGAAATTGACACAAAACCTAGTGTCAAGGTCTCCAAACTCAACCAAACTAGTTCCAACTTTCTCCCATGGGTAGGCTTAGGGTCTAGAAAGGTTCTACAACACTAATTACACTACATAAAAGTAATTAGCAAGAGGAAAGTTAGGGTTTACCTCTTGGGAGTTGAAATCCCAAGGCCAAAGTCTTCGATCTACTTGGAATCACCTCTCTCAAGCTCCAAGCCACCAAATCTAGCCTCCACACTAAATCTAGGCTCCACACACCTAGGTTAGGAAAAATGCAAGGTTAGGGTTTACATAAAGAAGAAGGAATGGAAGAAAGAAGGAAGAAAAAGTGAAGAACACTTATTTGGGGAGAAGAAAGAAGAAGAAAGAAGAAGTGGAAAAGAAGAAGTGAAGAAGAAGAAGAAGAATAACAAAGGGCTGCTGTGCTTGCTGTGTTCAGGTGTGGGTAGGAAATAGGGTCGGCCATGTTAAATAAAGGGTTACATAAGTCCAAATGACCAAAATGCCCTCCTAACTTGGGTTTTGGGTTTCGGGGTTCCAAAAGCACTCAAACTAACTCCAAATCTCTCCCACTAACCCACTAAAAATATAATAAATATTTTTAAGCCCCAAAATAATTCTCACAAGGGTATTGGCTGGGTCGGACATGGGTCTACTAGGGTCAGACATGGGTCCAGGCTAGCCAAAACCCTAAAACAATCATTAAAAATAATACAATCACTATATAAATATAAATATAATTAATTAAATAAAATTCATAATTTATCAAACAAAAATAAAAAAACAACCCTATTTTCTAGAATCGGGTAGTGACATGCCCTTCGGTCTAAAGAACACGGGTGCTATATACCAGTGGGCTATGAACACCATCTTTTGTGAACATCTGCGCAAGATGATCGAGTGTTACATTGATGACATCACCGTCAAGAGTCTCTCAGAAGATGATCACCTTCGGTACTTGAAGACTGTGTTCTACCTCATGCGTGCGCACTAGCTCAAGATGAATCCTACCAAATCTTTTCTAGGAGTCTCCTGAGACAAATTTCTATGTTTTGTCATAACTTCGAAGGGTATCCACGTGGACCCTGATAATACTAAGGCAATCTTTGAAATGCGTCCACCGAAGAACCTTAGAGAACTTTGTGACCTTCAAAGAAGACCGGCCTATATTTGGAGGTTCATAACGAACCTCTCTAGGCGTTGCCAGTTATTCACTTACCTCATGAAGAAGGGAGTTTCCTTTGTCTGAAACAAAGAATGCCAGCGCGCATTCAACGACATCAAGGAATACCTCATGAGCCCTCTAGTATTGGTAACCCCAGTTATGGAAAAGCCTTTTTTCTCTATGTACGAGCAATTAATCACTCTCTTGGCTCTCTGCTAGCCCAGAAGAGTGATACAAATCATGAACAGGCTATCTACTACCTCAACAAGATGATGGTCGGTGCGGAGCACAAATATAATTCTGTCGAGAAGGAGTGCCTTTCTCTAGTCTTTGTTATCCAAAAAAACTCATTATTTATGTGGCAGGGAAAATGATCCACGTAATCTCACTAGTCAACCCTCTTAGGGTCTCATAACCAAACTCGGGGCACTCAACTCCTGCCTGGCTACGTAGATAATACTGCTATCACCATATGACATGACGTTTGTTCCACAAAACGATGTCAAGGGCCAAGTACTAGCTGACTTCCTAGCCGCCCACCCGGGGCCAAAAACTTTGAAACTCTACGAGAAAATTCTCGACGAAGTCATAAACTCCAACACCGTGATAAGCACAAAAGTCATTTAGTGAATGTTCTTCGATGGTATTTCGAAAATAGGGCCTAAAGGCGATATCGTCGCTAGAGTCGGGATAGTGTTGATCTCCCCACATGACCTGGTTATCAATCGCGCCTACTCTCTCACAGATCCATGCTCCAACAATGTAGCAGAGTACAACGCTCTTATTATTGGTCTCAAACTCGCCAAACAGGTGGGAGTTGACCACCTAGAAGCCTACGGCAACTCCAAACTGATAGTCAATCAAGTCCGAGGTGAGTACGAAGTTCGGAATAAAGACTTGATTCCTTACCACCAAGTCGTGCTTGGAATAATCTCCATCTTCGAGGGGTTCTTCATAGAGCACATTCCTCGGCTATAAAATATTGAGGCTGACACCCTGGCCGGCCTAGCATCCTCTCTTGCTATTTTAGTCAATACTCATGAACTGATCACCGTGATCGGTCAGGAGCTTTTCTGTCCGAAGAACAACCTATATCAGTGCCTGAGCTACTCAGTAGAGACAAGCACCGAATCCTAGACTGGAGACTCTCATTTATCAGCTACGTAGTCTATGAAATTCTTTCTGAGAACCCAAAGGAAGCCACTTCTATTAGAAGACGCTCCCTCAGGTTCTATTACGATACGGCTACTAAAATATTATATCGCCGCTCCTATGATGATCTTCTATTACGATGTCTATCGAATGCAGAAGCAAAGTAGACTCTTTGCAAGGCTCACAAAGGGGTTTGTGGTGCCCATCAGCTAGGGCCCAAGCTACATGACCACCTCCGGAGAATGGGTTACTATTGGCCGATAATGGTAGCAGATTCTGTTGAGTACGCAAGGAAGTGCCAAGCGTGCCAGATCCACGCAGACTTCATCCACCAACCCACAGAGTTCCTACACCCGACTATTGCATCTTGGCCATTCGAGACATGGGGAATGGATATCATCGGACCAATTAGTCCACCTTCGTCCAAGGGACATCGGTTCATCCTAGCCATTACTGACTACTTCTCCAAGTGGGCAAAAGCAGTACCACTCACAGAAGTCAAGACATCAAACGTGATCAGCTTCGTCAAGCATCATATCATATACCCCTTCGACTTGACACAAAGGATCATCCATGACAATGTTCCATAGTTTGTAAGTCATGCATTCTACCAGTTCTACGATAAAAAACTGGATTCAGAATGTAGCGTTGGCTGCCTACAACCCAGCAGCGAATAGTTTGGCTGAGGCATTCAACAAAACCGTCATCAAGCTCCTCAAGAAGTTTATGTCTTCTAATAAGCCCGACTGAAACGAGAAGCTAGGTGAATGTCTATGGGCCTACAGTACAACAGTCCGAACACCAACCGGCAGTAAGCCCTTCTCCTTGGTCTACGGGAGCGAAGCAGTCCTTTCCCTTGAGATCCAGATTCCCTCACTATGAGTGGCTCTCTCCAACCAGTTAACCATCGACGACAATCACCGTCGACAACTACAAGAGTTAGAAGCACTCAACGAGAAATCTCGATTGGCTCAACAACGCATTGAGCTATACCAAGTGCGCCTCTCGGGAGCTTTCAACAAACGGGTTAAGAAGAGGACCTACCAAGTGGGAGACCTCGTCCTAACAGTAAGGAGACCGATGGTTATGACCCATAAGACGGCCGAAAAGTTTCAACCCAAATGGGAAGGCCCGTTCGTCATAGAATCGGTATTCTCCAACGACGTCTACCGACTGTCGAAATCCAATGGCGACTTTCTCTTGATGTCCATCAACGGTAAGTTCCTAAAAAAGTACTATGTCTAAGGCTAGGCTTGTACTTCTATCTGTCCCCGGCATGACAACAAAGATGTATAAGGTTCTCACTCCTTGAATAATCCCCAGGGAGTACCTATGCACGACAAGACATTATCGGTATTCAGGAGTCCTAAATACGCAACAGATAATAAATTCTCAAAAGATCCCTAATGGAGCAATCCTCAGGTCCACCTGCACACTCCCGCAGGGACTACTCAAAAACCAGTCTCGTTAGGAGCTATCCCTGTCCATATTACCTCTGAGCTATTGGGCTAACAATCTCTCCAGTGGAGTAAACCTCGGGTCTATCTGCATTCTCGGGTAGACCACAACCAGCAAATCACTCCTCAATGAGTTATCGGATATTGGTTCATGTCCATATTACCTCTGAACTACTGTCCTAACATTTCTCTCCGGTCGTGTTTGCTATATCCATATTACCTCTGAGTAAAATCTCCCGGGTTTGGCTATCGAATATCACGTCCATACTACCTCTGATATTGGTTGTCATCTCAACTTAGCACCCGTACTTAACTCTAAGTACGCCAGCGGTATTAAGTCCACAAAACCTGTCACGTCCATATAACATTTGACAGGGCTTGTCTCGAACCTACCACTTGCACTCCAGTGTACAAGAAGTGATGTCCACCAAAGATCCCCCAGTGGGATATCTTAAACAGACTGTGATATTGTACTACGTCCATATTACCTCTGGTACGGTATCCAAAACTTACGCAAGTAATTGTAACGAATGGAATAACTTTTATTTCTTTTCACGGAGGAAAATTGAAAGCAAAACTACATTCAAGGGATTGTCAAGATCCCAAGCTCGAAGGCATAATGGGGACACAAAAAGCAAAAGAAGAACTACTAGTTCTATGAGTCAGAGCATAACTCTGCTATCCGCTCATGGAGACGAGCAATATGGCCATCCAGGCACCTCTTGGCGTTGCGCTCAACTTCTTGGGCCATAACCTAGGTATCCTTGTATCAAGCGTAGGACTCGTGTCTATCCTCTAGCTGTTGTACCAGAATCTCAATGTCAGCCGTGTTATGTACTACTTGGCTCACCTCGATTTGGATAGCCTCCTCTTCCTGCTGGTCCTCCCGCAGCGTTTTCTCCATCTCATCAATCTCGACCTGGAGCCGTTTAATTTTCTAGGTCAGGCCCTTTTGTCGGAAGAGGCACTCTTCCATGATATCGCCCAGCCGGTCATGCCTCTCCTATAAGATTCGGAGATCTCGTTGCAAGCACTCCATAGACGAAGCAAAGTTGGCCTTCTCCATCTCTAACTTCTTTGAGAACTAGTTATATTCATGGGAGATCAACATTCCCATTTTTGTCTGCTGATACTGTCATAGTTTCGTTAGACATTTCTCCACCTCCCCCAGTTTATGGCCCAGAAAGTCGGCCATCTGCTCAAAACTAGGGATACCCCTCAGAGAGTGGACTTGGTCCTCGGTAAAGTGCCTTATCCAGGAGAAAGATTTATTGCGCTCCAATACGCCCTCGATCCCCTGCTTCAAGAATATGTGGAAGCTTCGGATGAAAAGCCTGACGGTCTCGTTAATCTCTTCCAATGTAGAAGGAGTCAAAGGTGGCGGGATTGAAGAAGAAGCGGCAGGTAGCTGAGCCAATCTTTCATGTTCAAAAACCTCAAAGGCGAAACAGCAATAGAGGAGTAACCAGTGGTCTTGTCTGCGAACCAATCTTCATGGATGCACGAAGTGCTTGGATACCCGGTAGATGAGCCACGGATACTGGAGTAGTACTAAGATTGGGGACAGAAGTAAAGGTGCGCCTCGCTGCATCGGCTCCTACCAGTGTACCATCCCAAGACCACGTCAGGGCGCCTTCAGAAGGTGACCAAACAACCTCAAAAATGGGAATGGCCTCATTTCGGCGGCTTATGACCCCGCTGTCCGAAGAGGCTTCAGCCACAGAACCCCCAGCGACGACGGTTGGAGGATCAGATGCCACACCAGAAGGACCTGTAACAACAGGAACCTCCTCCACCACAGGCTCAGTAGGGGGCACGGCAGGATATTTCTTGCCTCTAGAAAAGCGATGGAGAGATTCGAATCTGTTCCTAACAAACTTGCTACTCTCTTCCTCTTCTACGCCTTCCTCAGAGGCCACGTCCACTATCTACAAGGGAGAGGTAGCACTTGCAGATCCAGAACAACCGGTGATTAGCTTCACCCGCAGAATGGACAGTTGAAGCCAGAGAATCCGATCTCCGTGAAGTAGAAAAATGACATACCAGAGGCAGGCGACATAGGTTACGGCTCATCCAGCGTCGTCATAACCTTCCCCACGGCATCTAGATCATCCACAGAGATGTTCTCCAGAGGAGCGTAAGGCCCTCCAAAGCCGCATCTAGCCCCTGGGTTGTCGAAGTCACGGGTACATGTTCTGAGATGCCCACGTCGGACTCCAGAGTGGTCTTCTCTTCGGGTTCAGTGTAAGAATCCCTCTCTCTCCTCCACCCTATTTATATAAGGCTCGAATATTGGGAGACTGTTCAAATCCTGATCTACCTCGATCCACGTAACGACGGTGACCCCTTGTTGGTTGTGACGCTTTATCTTATAACGGCACAAAATCTTAAGAGATCCGCTCGAAGACCGAAGAAAATCCTCATTAAATGATCGGACAACATATCAGAGCCCTCTATGCGGCAACCATACTATACGGCATGCCCTTCCTATGCGGCCAAAAGTGTTGGACCATGCTTCCTATTCAAAGTATTCCAAACTTGTTATTTTAGAAACTTTGAAGGGGGTCTTGTATAAGCATAAAAATTTTGCAGCCCGCATACAGCATATGCGGCTATAAGACCCATACGGCCTTGCCATCATGCGGCCAGAGTGTCCATTCGACCAAGGCCAAACTAGAGCCCGTATGCGGCCACGATAATATGCGGCCAAGATGTTATGCGACTCTCGAGTTGCAAAATCTTTCTATTACAACCGAAGACAATATCTCGCACAATCAGTGCTGACTACGTGTCCAGCTGAACAAGTCACACATGCAACCACCCCGAGATCTCTTCAATAGCGTATCTCAACCAAGACCACGTGGTAATCTGCCCATGTTATGCTGCTACTGTTGCAACCGTATTCTGTTGAAGGAGCCTTATACGGCCACCAAATAGAGGCATATGCGGCACCTATGGTCCATCAGCACGATGGCTATAAATAGGAGCAACTTGAATATTCTAAAGGTTAGCTTTTTCTTCTTCAGAGAGACTAGACCACCCCCAGGTGAGCAACAAGCACAAGAGAGAGAACAAAGAAGAGCTTTCTCGCTCCCGCATCGGACTGTCAACAGAATAATAGAGTCACTGCAGCACTCAATTTCCATCGTCACCCTTCAGAATCAAAAATTGTAATTAGATTGTCTGTTTAGGACATCTTTGTACTTTCTTTAGTTTGTTGAATAAATTAAACTCTTTTAGACTTTCAAATGTAATGATGAACATACAAAGGATTTTGGTGTTTGTATAAGATGGACCATCTACGATGACGAGCCAGACTTTGACTATTATGGTGTACTTCAGGATATTATAGAGTTACAATATCTGGTCCCATATGACATGCATATTGTTATGTTCAAATATGATTGGTTTGATGCAACACCAAATCAAAGATGGAAAATTAATAAACAATTTGGATTTTTTGATATAAACCATCACAGGAGATAGAGGGTCTGACTCATTTTTGATAGCAATTCAAGCTGTTCAAGTCTAATATATAAGTTATCCAAGACGTCGTAGAGGTTGATTTGACTAGTGGGCAGTATGTAAGACTAAAGCTAGAAATATGTTCAATATTGGAGACCCAACATACCAAAAGGACCAAGTCGAAGAGCCTCAATATTTGGGACAGCAGTCGGAAGAAGATGTCATGGATTACATGGATGTTAAAGCTATTATCAAGGAAAATAGAGGAAAGAAAGAGGTTGATATACAAGACTTAGCTCACAACTAGATAATTGGCCTTGTCCATGATCAGGAAGATGTCTCTGAAGAAGAAGAAGAAGAAGAAGAAGAAGAAGAAGAAGATGATGAAGAACTTGATGAGGATGACGATGACGATGAAGATGATGAAGATGAGGACGATGACGACGATGACGATGATTAGATTACCTATGTTCTCTACATGTTGTACTTAGAGATGAGTTTGATTTTGTTACTAATAATACTTCTATCTCTTACTGAAAATACTTCTATGTCAATTTTTATAGCTGTTTTGTTGCTTAGTTCTATTTATTAGATGTCTATTATGTTGCTTAGTTCTATTTATTAGATGTCTATATATGTGAATCATGATCATAGATGGCTGGTGATTGTAGTCGTGATCGCGATGGTCGTGGACGTGATCGAGGTGGTAGTGATCTTATACTAACCGAGGATGGATTATCACCTCGATCATGTGATCCTGATATCCCTTCATCGGGCTCAGGCACCTTCACTCTACCATCGGCTATAGGAAAAGACACTCCGCCATTTGTCGCAATCCCTGATGCTCCATCATCAGTTGATGTAGATCCTGGCACCCCATTGTCAGTTCATCCACCAGATACTCTGACAGCTGTGCGATAGGCCCCGGAGTATCCGGACTTAGAGTATGATGCTAGTAGTCGGTATATCCCCCGACCGGGTGGTCCTAGGACACAACCAGAGAGGCCAGAGGGGCACTTCAGAAAGGAGCTTTGGCCCGCGACCAAAGAGCTGTAAGTAAATTCATATGTTTCATCTGATGTAGCTAATTTTATATGTTTTATTTATTTATTCAAATAAATAATTTGTTGTTATTTTTTGTAGGTTTTTCCATACAGTGCTACTCCAGTACTTGGCAAAATTATTAGGAGGAACTACCACGGCCCCTACCTTAGATTCTTCGATTGGCCGCCCGACATGTAGTATATATGGCTTGACCAGATGAAGGTATATGTAATCTTTTATGTTATTCTATTTATTAATTATTTTTTAATCTATTTATATTAATTGTTAATTAAATTTGTATGTCAGAAAACCTTTTGGTGACCCGAGCATCGTGATGCGAAGATCAGGAAGACATATCGTGGCGCCTGTAGCAAGAAGATGCGGGATGTGAAGGATGATTTACAAAAAAGGATAAATGCTGGAAAGGGCAAGAAACCCTGGATTCGTGATAATTTTTGGGAGAAGATGCAGAAGGAGCTCGATACTCCTGAGTTCAAGAAGAGGGTCGAGCAAGGGAAAAAGGCGCGATCTCGTGGGAGTCTGCATACTGGTGGATCGATCCCCATCGCTATGCACCATCAAAACCTGGTAAGATAACACGAAGTACTTAAATATTTTCATTATATAGTTCAAAACATTAATTATCAATATAATATATTTTCTTAATATTTCGTACACAGGCGGAGAAGCTAGCGAATGAGGGGGGGGGGGAGATCTCTCTAGTATCAGTTTTGCTGATATTTTTGAGTATACGCACAAGAGAAGGAAGGACGGGTGCTACGTGGACGAGAAGGCCAGCAAGACTGTTGTAAGTATTTCAATTTATATTATAAGTTAGAATAATAAGAGATATTAGAATTTATATTACAAGTTAGAAGTCTATTAGAAAATTAAGCACGTGGTATTGGATAGGCTGCGTTCCAGTCTCTGTAGACTGTGAGTGTCTCTCGGGCCACTAAGGATGGGGTGAAAGAGAGTGTTGCTGAGTCTTCGTCCGCCACCACATCCTCTTCCATGGTTGTTCGGACGAACGACATTTTTGTACAGGCCGTTGGCGGAAGAGAAAAAGACGGACGTATCTACGGCACCGGCTCCTTGGCGTCGCAGATGTCGGTATACTCGAGACCTCCATAGCTGGCGTCTTCTGCTCCGACACAACCTGATAGGATAGAGCAACTTGTTATGGCGATGACCACATTGCAGGCCACAGTGGTGGGTATATAGGAGTCGATCAGCAGCATGCAGGCCTCCATGAAGCATGGTTCTTCCGGTGTTCGTGCTCCTCCCATTTTTATCCCTGGTGCCACAACATCTAGTCCTTCTAGTGCCTCTTCTCCTCTCGCTGCTACTTTTGGCCCTATTCTATCTGCTAACACAGTGATGAGGCTCCTAAGTTTATTGCTGTCGGGGGTGATAAGTTCACTACCAGCTGAATTAGTGAATGAAATTTCTTCGGACATCCTCGAACATATGCGTGACCAGGGAACACCGCCAGATCGATAATTTTCTTTATATTTGATATTTGTTTGTGTTGTAGTAATCGCGGACTTATGGATATTATTTATTTGTGTCGTCGTGGTTGTGGACTTGTGGATGTGGTTTATGTACTTTGATTATTTTATTTTGACTTGTATTTGGACATATATACGATTAAATTTATTATGTTAATTATATATCTTTTCTGAATTATGTCTCGTGTGTGTTTCCAGCGTGCGTTTTTGCCGTTAAAGGTCCGATTGAACGAGAATTCTACAGCGGGTTACGCTGGATAGTAGATATATTGATAGTGCTTAACAGGTTTTATATAAATCATACATGCTGGGATATATGTATTTAATTTTTTTTACAGTGATGTGCCTATTAGCAACGGACATTCGTCGACTTAGCGACTACCTGCGACGTACTTGCGATAATCTAGTGACAGATAATACCGTCGCCAAGTAAATTTCCATCCATGGGTAACGGATTACCAATACACGTCGACTGATACGCGACATCTTTCTGACAGTAAGTAATATCGTTATTATGTCGCCAAATTGAGTATTAGACTTTTGTTCAGTATCAGAAACATGTCGCTAAAATAATGCCCATTATGATGCAAACTCGTCACTATCTATATGTCATTATAAACTAAATTGCTATCGCATATCCGTCGCTAAAGCATCGCTACATTAATCTGTCACTGAAGCATCGCATAGACGTCAACGTTTCCAACGTCGCAATTATGTTAGTGGATAGTCGAAGAATCGACTGATTGGCGAAAGATTTTTTTAGTGATGTGGCATTTACCGACATGCTTTTTCTATTTAAATTACGTTACCCTTATCTCCTCCATGGCCGAACGGTCCCGGTGCCCCGGAGTCAATCCCGTTCGAGGAAACGAAACCCTGTGCAACACAGGTTGTCCGTGACATGCAGACACCAAGTAGGTATGACGAGAGGATCGAACATTCTCGCCCCACCAAGCGATCCTAGACTCATTCAACCAAATATCCAACCGAAAAATCCATAACCATTCTTCCAACATATTGCCCAAGGCACAAATCTCAAGTTATCCCATAGGCACAATGCCGCTTCTCAACACAGTGTTTCCAAATGGTGCAACACCCCACGCTCAGAACAATCCTTTGGCACAATGCCCCAACAGTGGCACAATGCCCTCGCCGATGCAATTGTCCGGTTTCGAACCACAACTGCACGCTTTGCTTTACAAAGCGCCCAAGTGATACTCGTGCACGGATGCACGCCCGCTCGCTCGAATTCCCGATATTCCCAATGCCCCAAAGTATCATTCCAACTGTCCAAGCATAATCCCAATCATTTCTCCAACTACCCCAAATGCAAACCAACCAACTAG
Organism: Iris macrosiphon; assembly: GCA_036927795.1. Taxonomy (NCBI): domain Eukaryota; kingdom Viridiplantae; phylum Streptophyta; class Magnoliopsida; order Asparagales; family Iridaceae; genus Iris; species Iris macrosiphon. The sequence continues at coordinate 247,155,643 of JAYESA010000005.1, forward strand.
CTCCAACTACCTAACGCGAAAACCAAATCAAGCTACAATCATATCCAAGCAAACGACGTACACTCTATGCACGCCTCAGTGTAGTGATTTCCAAGTTCCAGTTCAAATGTTCAAGCCTTTACGTGTGTTCCATATTATTAGGCATGAAGGAGTAGAGGAGACGGGACAGAGCCCACTCATAATGTTTGATTCCGTTAAGCATCATGTCCTGCCGATACGGCCGATCCCTTGAACCCATGGTCCGATGCAAAGTGCGATCTACTCAACTGGTATAACCGTGCGAGCAGGCCGTGCTCTCCAAATCATCCGACCGATCGGATTAAGGAAGACGGCATTATCGTTCCAATCCAGCTATCTCAGTATTACTCTGAACGAACACCTGATTTCCATCGAACTCCGCTAGCCATCTGCACATGAAACCAACTCAATCAATACTTGTTCCCAAATCCAACAAATCAAATGTAACCAGCTATTGTTTTATTCAATCCGACTCAGCGTAACGCACCGTACGGTTGCGGGGCGTTACAGTTAGCTCCACGAGTTCTGGGCCAAGATTTGTCGTTCACCAACTTCAACCCAACAGATCGGGGATCTGCACTTCCTCCCATACAACGCCTCATACGGCGCCATCTGAATGCTAAATTGAAAGCTATTGTTGTATGCAAATTCGGCTAATGGTAGATGCATGTTCCAACTTGACTTCAAGTCCAAGGCGCAGAGTCGTAGCATGTCTTCGAGGATTTTGTTGACCCGCTCTGTTTGGCCGTCTGTCTGTGGATGGTAGGCGAAACTGAACTTCAACTCCGTCCCCATTGCTGACTGAAGGCTTTCCCATAAGCGCAATAAGAATCGACCATCTCTATCGGAGACAATGGATACGAGCATGCCGTGGAGTCGAACAATCTCGTTGAGGTAGATCTGGGCCAAGCGGTCGGCACTCCAAGTACTTTTTATAGGCAGAAAGTGAGATGACTTGGTGAGTCGATCAACGATGACCCAGACGACATCATTCCCCCGTTACGTCTTTGGCAAACCAACAATAAAGTCCATAGTTATGTGCTTTCACTTCCAGTCCGGTATAACGAGGTTCTACATCTCTCCGTCCGGCTTCTGGTGCTCGGTCTTTGCTCTCTGACAAGCCATGCATTGTGACACAAACAGCGCCACATCTCTTTTCATGTCGTACCACCAAAATGTTGTGCGGAGGTCTCGATACATCTTTGTGCTTCCTGGATGTGAAGTGTAACTTGCATAGTGGGCTTCGGTGAGTATCTCCCGTCTGAGGTTTGCATCGTTAGGAACACACAATTTTTCCTTCACACGCAGCATCCCGTCCGTGCTTACCGCAAAGTCGGTTGCCTTCCCTACTGAGATAAGATCTTGCATCTTTTGCAGGAACAGGTCATCCTTCTGAGCGGACTTAACTTTTTCTAACAAGTCAGATTCGAGGCGCAGCTGAGCCACTTGCGCCCTATTTGTGTATCTGATCCGGAATGTAATGTCCAAACTCTCAAGATCCCGTCGCAGCATATCATCAATAGCCAAGCTCCCAAAAAATACTCGACTCAGCGCATCAGCTACAACATTTTTCTTGCCGAGTGTATATGATCATCAAGTCAAAATCGCTAAGGAGTTCAAGCCAACGCCGTTGACGTAAATTTAAATCCTTCTGAGTATAGAGATATTTTAAGCTTTTGTGATCCATATAGATCTCGTACGGCACACTATAAAGGTAGTGGCGCCACAACTTCAGCACGAACACCACCGCTGCGAGCTCCAGATCGTGCGTTGGAACTACTCAATGTCACGTCAACAAAAAAGAAAAAGTTTTCAACTTGGCAACCAAACAGCGAAACTGCCTTCAAATCAACCGAGTTTCACATTTTTTCTCAAATCCTGCCCACTTTCGGGCAACCAAAACTCCCCCAACTAGAGGTGTTCATTCGGTCCAAAACCGAACCGAATAAGCAAAACCGAATTCTACCGAAAACTGAATAAGAAAAACCGAAACCGAACCAAAGCGAACCGAATTAAATCAGTTCGACTTTCGGTTTATTTTGTTTATTCGATTTTTCAATTTTTTTGTATTTTTTTTGTATATATATATATATATATATATATATATATATATATATATATATATATATATATATATATATACCTTATTCGGTTTTCGGTTTTGGAAAGAAACCGAAACCTAAAACTGAATAAAAAAAATTTAGTATTTTCAAAACCGAAACCGAACCGAATTTTTTTAAACCGAACCGAATCTCTTATTCGGTTCGGTTCAATTTTCGATCCAAAATCGAATAATGCTCACCCCTACTCCCAACAAACAACATTTTGAAAGGCAAAAGTTATCTACGCAAATTATATTTTTTTTTATTTCCTTTCCACCGGATTAAAAACTAAGTTTCCAAAGAGGATTTGAACCGTGCACATCCTCACGAAAGCCTCACATCATAATCAACATGCCACGACCCCACAAACAATTCCATTTTTTTTTTACTTTCATACTTTTCTTACACTTTTGTACAACCAATCAGCTCCTTACAAAAAATTACTATTGTTTCGCCATATTTTTTTCATTATCAAGTTAAAAAATTAGAATAATTAAAGGTATCAGGTTATAATTTAGCCTAACTTTTATGCAAAAGTTTTTAGATACCCAAACTAAAAAAAAGTCCTAACATTTTCCTTATCGAGAAAGTAGAAAATATATCCCAACATCCTCTTCCATCTTGAAAAGGAAATAGTCCTAACATTCTCCTTATCTAGAGTGTAGAAAATATATCCCTAAGCACGGCCGACCCTGAGCTCATGAGAATCCGAAACAAACTTTCAAAATGAAATCCCATACATAATGTAAAAAAAATGAAACAAAAGTAGAATAAAAAAATACCTCCACCAAGAATTAAATTATGAACCTCTTGTATGTAAATCTAATGTAATAACCACTACACTACAATTACTTTGTTATAAGAAAGATCCATAGTAAATACTAGTTCTATTTTTGATACAAAATTATTTATATATTTAAAAAAAAAATTGGGTCCTCCTGGCCTATGAGATCCTAGACGGTTGTCCTGGCTATCCTGCACCAGGGCCCGCCCTGATCAAAATTTAAAAAATCTTTAGATAATCAAGCATTGATGATAAGATACGGATATCCTTTCTAGTATTTAGAATGTCGTACATATAGCATGAGGAAACTAATTTTGTTCAAATGCTTCCAGTAAATTTCTTATACACGCTTGACTCAAATTTCAGACCAGAAAAAAACATGACACAAGATTAAGCATGAAGGCACACGACCGCCTTGTTTTGCTAAAAAAATGTGCAGATGGAAGGAATCGACCAGATGGAATAGACCAGATGGCCAACCAGATTGAACACAAGGTGCGATTACATCCAAACAAGAGGCTGATGCTGGAATCGACCAGATGGTCAGCCAGATTGAACACAAGGTGCGACTCCATCCAAACAAGAGGCCGGACGCTGCAATAGCCCTTTGCAAATTGACCACAAGTATCACTGTGATAATAATCCAAACAAGAGGCCGGACGCTGCAATAGCTCTTTGCAAATGGACCACAAGTATTACTGTGATAATAGCTGTTTAAGAACAAGTAAAAATAACCTTAAAAAGGATATAAACAGACCCAAAAAACTACAGAGAATCCGGGAAAAAAAAAACCTACAGGAGAATCGGTTTTTAAATTCCACACCATAGCTCATAGCTCATGCGGAAAATTCGCAAGTAAAAAATAGTTTCAAAGCTGGAAGTCTTTCTTACAAGTACCAACCAGTTGCACCAGACTCCATAGTTCCTATAATAATATATAACAGAGGATGAGTTACTTGGGGTCAAGTTCCTTCATCTGCACCTTACAAATCCGTTCTTCACCATGGCGCATATTACAGTCACGACCAGATTTTTTCCTTCCGCAAGCGCATCTTTGATCTGTGAAAAATGATACATGTTATAACACATTCAATATTCTGGAACCAATAGCCAAATGAGATTATTCAATACACATCCAATAGCAAATGAGATTTATTCTTAAGATTCTAGACAAAATTAAAAACTGTACCACAAGCCAAATGAGATTATTGATTATTCTTAAGATTCAATAGGCATAGTAAAATTGTTCCATAGTAGAACAAGCAAAAGTTGACCCTGAAAAAAAATCCTGATTTCCTCTTTCCGAGACTGTTCTAAACTCACTTTACCGTATAGAATTCTTCATTTGATGCATGTGGAAAAGCAAGTTAGTTCGTTAGATAAGTTGTACAAGGACAAGTCAGTCAGTCCTTCGATGAGGGCGCACTAGCAATCATAGCCAACTAGTGCTCGAGTTGCCATATCCAATGAATAGGGAGAAGGCTGGCCTATCAATGATCGACTCAAGTCTGAAACTAGTACTGACCTCACCGAGGCAGGCCAACTCGACTACAGAGGCTACAATACAAATTATGAGCCTACAACATCGGCTCTCCCATTCCACCGAGAGCCCCTCCCCCTGGTCACAAATAGACCGACCGGGAGACATGAGCTAGACTGCTATTCAAGTTGCATCCAAACAGAGAGAGTAGACCATACAGATCAAAGTAGCACAAAAGGAAATTGGGAAGGAGAAACAAGTTCTTCCGGAAGAGTGTAAAAGGAGGTTCCTCTCTTGGTTAGAGGCATCCCGAGAATATAGTCTACAAGACAAGCGGAAAGCTTGAGTATGATCCTACGACTGATGCCTGACCGAGGTGACTAGCGACTGCCCATTGGACCAGAAGAAAAAAAACAGAAATTGGTGACTAATTCAAAGTATAGGACAAGCGAAAGTACCAAAAGAAGATTTCTTAACATGTTCTTATAGGAAAAGAAACTCTCTCAGAGGTCAGGCCGGGGGTAGCTCTAATACATCTAAACGGAATTTTAATCAATGCAACTTAAGAAACCAATCCCGTAAAATATCATATCACCTTCAACAATCACAATATATATTAAAGTATGATTAAAAAAAATATTATAAAAAATAATTATGATAAAACAAAAATTCAAACACTGTCAAACAACACATAGACTGCTTGACCAATAATTTAGTTGGAAAAAAATCCAAAATGAAAACCGAAAACAAATTGGAAAGAAGAACCAGTAAAAATCCGAGAATTAAAGAAAAATCTTGATGCCTCAGCAGAAAATTTTGTGGCTCGAAATCGATGAACCTGGACCTGTCTTTTACGTGTCTGTAGCAGTATCTGTCTTTGTTGGCTATTTCAAATGTTTGAATTACATATCTGTATCGAGGCAACATAGGATGAGGGTGATATACTAAATATTACTCAACAAATAGGATAATCATTTAAGGCAGACACAAAATCATTGCAGCAAAATCGATAACAATGAATTGTTGGAAAAAAAAGTTTGTGATCATCCAATAGCCAAATGAGATTTATTCTTAAGATTCTAGACATAGTTAAAAACTGTACCATAAGCCAAATGAGATTATTGACTATTCTTAAGAATCAATAGGCATAGTTAAAATTGTTCCGTAGTAGAAGCAAAAGGTGACACTGAAAAAATCCTGATTTTCCTCTTTCCGAGTGTTTTTCCTCTTTCCGAGTGTTTTAAACTCACTTTACCATATAGAATTCTTCATTTGATGCATGTGAAAAGCAAGTTAGTTCGTTAGATAAGTTGTACAAGGACATCAAGTCAGTCCTTCAATGAGGGCGCACTAGCAATCATAGCCAACTAGTGCTCGACTCTTTTCCGTGCCATATCCAATCAATAAGGAGAAGGCTGGCCTATCAATGATCGACTCAGTCTGAAACTACTACTGACCTCACAGAGGCAGGCCAACTCGACTACAGAGGCTAACAATACAAATTATGAGCTACAACATCGGCTCTCCCATTCCCACCGAAAGCCCCTCCCCTGGTCACAAATAGACCGACCGGGAGGCATGAGCTAGACTGCTATTCAAGTTGCATCCAAACAGAGACTAGACCATACAGATCAAAGTAGCAAAAAAGGGAATTTGGGGAGGAGAAACTAGTTCTTCCGGAAGATTGTAAAAGGAGGTTCCTCTCTTGGTTAGTGGCATCCCGAGAATAGTCTACAAGACAAGCAGAAAGCTTGAGTATGATCCTATGACTGATGCTTGACCGAGATGACTAGCGACTGCCCATTGGACCAGAAAAAAAAACAGAAATTGATGACTAATTCAAAGTATAGGACAAGCAAAAGTACCAAAAGAAGATTTCTTAAAGCAGTTAGGCCCGGGTAGCTGTAGTACAAAATCATTGAAAGTAAAAACAATGAAATAGACAGTGAGAATACATCTAAACGGAATTTAGTCAATGCAACTTAAGAAACCAATCCCATAAAATATCATATCACCTTCAGCAATCACAATATATATTAAAGTATGATAAAAAAAAATATTAGAAAAATAATTATGATAAAACAAAAATTCAAACAACATATGGACTGCTTGATCAATAATTTAGTTGGGAAAAAAATCCAAAATGAAAACCGAAAACAAATTGGAAAGAAGAACTAGTAAAAATCAGAGATCAAAGAAAAATCTTGATGGCTCTGCAAAAAATTTTGTGGCTCAAAATCGATGAACCTGGACCCATCTTTTACGTGTCTGTAGCAGTATCTGTCTTTGTTGGCTATTTCAAAATGTTTGTATTGCATATTTGTATCGAGGCAACATAGGATGAGGGTGATATACTAATATTACTCAACAAATAGGATAATCATTTAAGGTAGACACAATCATTGCAGCAAAATCAATAACAATGAATTGTTGGACAAAAAAGTTTGTGATCACAAGCAACAAGGAAAAATGAATGCAAAGCAGTGAAAGTAGAAGTAATGCACAATCCATGATGTGCAATTACAGGTATACTTTGCTAGGGAAAATATAAAATCTAATATATGGTTCAGAACATGAGGCCTCCAATTTAATACAGACAAACATAGAGTAAATCGAATAGAAGATTAAGCAAAAGACTAAACCCTAGTGTTAGGGTAGTTGTGGTAGAAACATGATTGGAGGATCTTCAAAGGAAATCAATGTGCTACTTTTTATATGGAGACTAGACAATTCACACACACAACCCCACCCAACCTCCGAGAACCTGAACCACTTATTAAGTAGGTATCTTAATGACAACATCATACACCATGATCAATAATGTTGTCTCAGGCAACGTATTAAACATCAGCATACAGGTTATAAAAGAATCACATGTTTTCCATTAGGTTGAAACCTAAAATGTGTATCAAGCATAAAATAAAGAGTTCATATGCACACAATGATCTGGTCTCACACCATAACATGGCAGCTTGCAATAGTATTTTGCCGTAAGGAGAGTTAAATGGCTAACCCACAAGTTATATATATAATGTTAAGAGCCACATGTTAGCATTAGGTTGAATTCTTAAACTGTTTCAAGCATGCAATAAAGAGTTCATACGCTAGTGCTTCTATCACTTAAGGTACAGTTTTTATTCTTAGTGTTATGCATAGCAACTTCTGACAAGGTAGTCAAATATAGAAGACCAAGAAACAAAACCATTTTACAACATAACAATTAACAAGTTTACAAGACATCTAAAAACAATGTTATCAGAATGATAAATGCGTTGAATTTATTCAACCGATGTCAACAAACAGTGTAAACACAAGCATGTATAAGGAGGACGAACCGGAGTAAGCAGACAATCAGTTGGGAGCCTCAGATCATCTTTAGTGCAACCATTTTCACTAAGCAAACTCACCTGGAAAATGCAATCAATGGTCATACAAATGTCACATTAGAGATCCACAAAAGCAAAACATACAAATCCATCCTCAGATATGTCAATCAGCTGATAATCACTGCGGTTAACATGGGGAACCTGCAAAAGTTTGAAAGGAAAATCAGCTGCATATTCCCTAGGGAGTGACCGTTAATCATTTTAACTTTGTGCATTAATAATCACTAAAATGTTTCTCACATCACACAAAAGGAAGGAGGGCACGATATAGTGAAGCCTCTTTTCGGTGAAAATATCAAGGCCATCAAAGCAGCACTTGGCATGACCTTTCCCAGTCTTGATTGAGAAAGCATCCAAAACCTACATTACAAAAGAAAAAGAAAAAATAATAGATTAAGAGAAGAAAACACAAAAAGAAAGCAATACTGAATCTATTCCACCTAGAAACGATCTGTATTTTCCATTCAAAGATACTGCACAAGAACCAAAACTTTTGAGTGTCATAAACAGGCAATTTTGTCAAAAAACAAAGTCTGCAAAGATTAACAGATGATTAGGTTTTTTTCTCCCAAGAAAGCGATGAACGATTTGTGCTTAATCTCTTCCTAATGTCACTAACACTTAGACGACTTCCTTTACTTAAATAAGGATCTCTTTCTAGCATCAAGTGTCTCTAATCCAATGAGCATAACAATACCTCTAGTGACAATGGCCATTAAAGGCTGAGCTACCTCAGTAACTAAGGCCAAAGGGTCTTCCAAGACCTGAGCAAGCTGAATGCTTGGGCTTTAATTTTTTTTATGTTTTTAGAGAGAAAAGGTCTAATTAATTTTAAACACGTCTACCACTTGCAAAGCTAGTAGACCAATGTAATATGCATGCTAATGTGAAAACCACACAATTTCTATCCATATTCATCGAGCAATCGCTCGTATATCACATCCCTCAAGCCATCGCGCTCTTATACCACATTTCCTTTCTAACATTTAAAACACAACATTTCTACTCAATTCATACAATGCTGAGTCAAAATTTTCTTTGAAGGCCATTTTCTTTAAATAAAGGGATACAATGTATGGAAAAATTTTATTTCATTTTCGTTTGCAAAATTGTAATCCGAGTTTGGCATAGTTCAATTGGCTATTTGAGAGCATATCTTTCTGATGCAAGTTATCAATAAAAGAAGTATTTTATTTTATATATATATATATATATATATATATATATATATATATATATATATATATGGGTAAACGGGATATGAGCCGTAGGCTCATATAATGCATATGTGGACCAATAGAAATGAAGTGTACTAGTGCACATGGGATGTAGGAGTCCATTCATATTGATCCACATGTGCATGGCTCATGTAAGAATATGAGCATATAGCTCATATCCCGTTTACCATATATATATATATATATATATATATATATGTGTGTGTGTGTGTGTGTGTGTGTGTGTGTTAGAGAGATTCAATTCTCTCTTTATTTTTCGATGCCTCAACCACAAATCGTGTTGTCTTATGAATTGTTTATCTTCATGTCTTGTATAAGTACAATTTAGACTGCCCAATGACAACTTTATCGATTATGCAAAAATGGGACGTTACATAATGGACTGATTAATTCTAAACACATCTACACGGCTTGTATAGAACATTGGACGAGAATAACACGACTGGACTTTGACTACCACTTCTATCGATCGTAGATCAACCAAGGAACAATAGTCAGATTATAGACCATATACTCGCGACTGAGGCATGATACTATAGATTTTAGAATCGCCACTAAGCTATACTTTATTTGTTTGACTCGACATGTAACCATACATCCATATATTGTTCTCGATTGTACGTTCTCGATTGTATTTACACATAGATGGATAGTGCTAATCTACTTTTATTCTTGTCTTCCTTCGTACATATTATATTGTTACATATGACATGTTTTATGTATATTGCTACGTCCCACTGAGGACATGAACTTTTTGCTACATCACGATGTACAGGTTTATCCGGAGTACTATGGCTCGGGACACCGAACCAGATTACGGTAAGCTTCGTCTACTAGACGTGGATTTGTCTCCATCGGACGCTATTTGCTTTTCATTAAACTTGAACCTTTATTGCCATTTGATCATTGTACAATTGATATTTATTTGTGGATGAGTAGAATTCCTATGTTAAGGATCGTGGACTTGAGTCTTATATAGACAGAGAATGTACGAATCGCAAGAATCCCATAAGTTGGATTATCTTTCGATTCGTACTAGCTGGCCAAGTCTCGTGCTAGTCCCATGAGTTTTGGGACTCATGCGTGACATGAACATATAACAAATTCTAAATATATTCAATATTTAAATTAACTACATGTTATTATCTAACTAAACACATATCCAAAATTCTAAAAACATATTTATAACAAATCCTAATTAAAATATATTAAAATAATATTTAAAATATTCTAATATAGTTTAAATTTCTATCTAATTTTTTAATATTATCAGTATTTTTCGGGGACGTGCAACACACGTGAACGTAACTAGTGGATGCTTGTGAATCTTTTAAGCAAGGGATAGGTGTGCTCAAGTTTTGGTTTTGGTTCGATTTTAAAATCTTTTGGTTTTTTCAAAATTAAAAATTGGACCAAATTATCCCAACCCAACGAGATGGATTAATTCAACTAGTAGATTTCGGTTCTGTTATTTTATTTGTTTCTACACATCCCTATTATTATAATGTGGCTTAAAAACGGTTTAAAACAAGTCGTCTAAACCATATGTATATCCTCAATTATTAATATAAAAAATAAAGTTCCGCAAATGTTATCTCCTCACTTCGTTAGAACAAAATAAAAAACTTAAAATTCTTCTAACTATATGAACATTTAACATATCATAAAATATATTCAATATATTTAACAAATTATAAAATAAATTCAATATTTAACTTATATTTAATCTAATTACATTGTATTATCACATAGCCAAAATTCTAAAAGCATTTTTATAACAATTATAATTAAAATACTCTAATACGATTTAAATTTCTATCTATTTTTTTAATACTATCATAGATTTTTCTTCTTCTTTTTGGTACATGCAACACACGTGAACGTGACTAGTAGAACTTTTAGACCATTTATAAAGACACTACATAAGTTGATCGGGCTGGCCCAATTTTTTTATAAGTTTTTCACTAAAAAATTTACTCAGGACTAGCCAAAAACTTTATTGAGTGTCAAAATTTTGACAATGCAAAGGATTGACAACGCAGTTCAATGGCCTGTCAAAATTTTGGGTCATAAATAAATTTTTTGGCTAGCCCTGAGTAAATTTGAATGAAAAACTTATAAAAAAATAAAAAAAA